>WBNM01002642.1:0-43259 GCA_013399055.1 Ramphastos sulfuratus
GCTTTCAGCCCTTCTGGGCACTTAGTTTTGTCTGGGAGGGAATTGCAATTTCTGTATTATTTCTAACTTGTATATAATGATCTTTGAGGTCTCTTCCAACCTTGCTGATACTGTGATACTGTGATACTGTGATAATTGTAAATACTTGTATATATAGGCTTGTAAATTTTGCAGTGTTGTAAATATTGCTTCATGTTACTTCCAAACCATCTGAGTTAGTCTGGGTAATTTCAAGCAGGGGGCAGGGAAGGTTCCTAACCCCTTACACAGATTAAGAGAGTTCTCTCTGTATTATATCCTGTAATATTTCAGTGTGAAGATATTTACTAACCTGACATGCACAGTTTTATTGCCTTCATGGTCAAACACCTCAAAAGATTCTATAATCTTTTTCTCAATTTCAGCTACAGCACCATCTGCAAAAAAAGAAGTGTAAGAAAAGAAAAAAAAGATTCACTGAGCTGCTGCAACTGGCTTATTACCACTTCGAGAACTCTGACAGCAGATGCACCAAAACTGATAGAGACAGGAAAAGTACTTTCAAAAAGCAGAAGTTATTCGAGGTGGGAGGAAGCAACAACAACAAAACCCTAATACTACTCTGTGGATAGATACAGAATGTGTAATTTATATTAGTAATATTGCCTTACTAATGGTGTGTCTCAGATACCTGATCACCTAGCTGCCCAGGTAAGGATCCCTGCTTAGAGTATGCCACAGGTCCTTCTGCTCCATAACCCTGAGCCCTTGCTGGATGCCATGGTGACAGGGAAAGGAACAAGGCAAAACTGAGCACAAGCTTGTCTTGAGATAGTGTCAAGGGTTAAGGCTAGACAGATGCTCTCTATTAACCTCCTTCCTCTCCCAGAAGAGGAAGAGAAAGAGAGTAAGTGAAAGTTAGAAAAAGAGAAAAAGAAAATTAAAAAAAAAAAAAAAGTTTTAAGAAATAGTAATAATAAAAATAAACTATAAGAAGAAGAAAATAATGAAATCTATACAAAACCAATATTGAACTCCCTTGATGACGATCACACTACTACTGACAATGCAGGGCAGGCACTGGGGAAGTCCCAGACTGGACTAAGGGAGATGGGAACTAGAATCAGGAACTGTGTTTTACAGTTTAAGGCTGTAGCCTACTGTCTTAACTGTAAATAAGTTTTTTTTCCCAGAGAATTCCAGTCTAAAGGATAAACAATTTTGGATTGGACATAGAAAATAAGATAAGTTTATCTAATTCCACTGGACTGCTAAATATCTCATATTTTCAAGTACAAACTTGCTCTGTCTCTCTGACTGCTTTCTGCTTGGCTCCTGGATTCTCTGTCTCTGCTCCTGACCTTGCATGCAGGCAGAACGCATTCTGTTTTGATTTTGTAAGGTACAGGGACAGGGAGAAAGCTGAAAGTGGGTATTGTATTATTGAACTGTAAATAATATGTAAACATACCTTATACATGTTTATTATCTTTTACATTTTTATATTTAGTCTACTTTTGTAAATATAATTTCATTTGCTTCCAGAATTCTGACTAAGTGTGGTAAATTTACTCTGGAGTGTAAATTTCAAATTCGTTGGGGTGCAAATCCAACCCACAGCATGGATTCAGGAACATGTGGATTGAGATTGAAGGCAGAAGCATGGACAGAGTTCCTCTTGACTCTGGCCATGAAAGAAAAGAAAGGCCTGACAATAGCTTTATACTGAGCATGATGTACAAGGAATGGAATACCTTGTGGTCAGGTTTGGGTCACCTGTCCTGTCTGCTCCTCCCTGCAAGTAAAACCTTTTTATTTACTTTTACTTATGGCACATCAACACAGCATACACGATTTAGCAATGATCCTTGGTTTCTATAGAAGCAAGTTTAAGCAAAAGCCTTTCTGCAATCTAGTCCTTAGAAGTAACTACAAACACCAGGTAAGGGATAAATGAAGATTGCAATGGTTAAACCATTTATTAACGTTGTAGTTCAACTCAAAAAAAAAAAAAAACAACAGAATATAGGTAGCAAAGTGATGAATTTTACTTTTTTGGTTCCTGGGGCTACATACAGCTCCTAACTCCAGCTAGCAAACCAAGTCTCAGAAGGCAGCATTTTGTGAGCTAGCCTCACAGGTCTTCACAGAGACGCCACAAGGAAAATTTAAGTGACAGCCAGAACATAGCTGTCTCTTCTGTATTCTCAACATAATGATAAAAATATACTTTTTCTCTACCAGAACAGATTTATTTCCTTCTGTAAGCTCATCTGGCACTAAAGAGTTTGTTGAGCAGCTCTGAACAGCACTAAATCACTGGACATTGTTTCCACAGGCATGATCCATACCAAATTTTTTACAATCTCAGTATTTTGGGAATCCCTGGAGCTCCAACATACAACCATTTTTGTCATTTGCTCTCTTGCCCTCATGATAGAAATGTCTGTTTTCTGGCAAAGGATATAAGAAATGAACCTAGCTAAAAGATGTATTGGCTTTATGGTTGCCCTGTTTTAATCCTGACCCATTAATTTTTTGTCACATTTTCTCCCCTTGTGCTGCTGATGACGGCACAGAGTGGTTCGATGGGTACCTGAAAGACGCCCAAGTTCAGCGCAGCACAGGCTGCAATCACTTCAATACAGTAGTGGATTGACTCGGTGTGGCAGGTATGACCGCCTCCCCCGTACAAGCTCAGAGTCCTGACAGACACCAAGCAAGGGGTGGAGGCTTGCCAGAAGCTTAGGGGATCAGCTCGATGTCCCCTGACATTAGCTGGTGTCTCTAGGTCTAGAACTCAGCTCTACAACTAATTAAGAAATTGACCACAGCACAACTCGCAAGGGTATAAACACAGTCCAGCTATGGAGAGAGCTGGGTTTTCTTCACACAGTAGCAGCCTGGCAGTCTTCTTGGCTTGATGACTGAGCCTTCTGTAGAAACAAAAACAAAAGGAAGACGAGGAAACATTATCAGTACCGAAACTAGGTAGTAATCCAGCATTTTCAGGCTTTGCCTTCCATGACAACAGCATACATCAATCTTAGGAATTTCAAGAGGCCTGCCAAAGAAAGATCCTGGAACGAAATTAGTGATTTAATCTAGACACCAGATAATCTGTATTTCTTCTGAGAACTGAGAGGAAGTTGTGATTAGGAGTCATATCCATGGTCAAACATACAGTATACTGTAGTCCTCTTGAAGACTCTATGTGAGATGAGTGAACACCTAATAAGCTATTGCCTAAATCTCTTGTAATCCCCGAGGCAAAGATGTTCAACATAGTTCAGGATGGCAAAGCTTGTTATCTGAAGACTTCTATGACCTGAAGTCTCTAAAATTCTCTTCAGGAGGAAGGAAAATGTGGATTCCAGCTCTAGGATAAATAACAGACAAAAGTTTAAAACTATCCCTTCCAGAAGGGCAACAAGAGATCAGACATGCAGCTAACTTGATAGATGTTATGATCTAATGTACCAAAATCTTTCTGCACATGGATAATCTGCTCTATGGATAGATCAGTGAAAGTTTTGTGTTGCTCTGTGGAGCAATTTTTTAGCAGTTTTAAGGACAGAAATATCTAAGGTCTGATTGAACAAAAGATTTCACACACTTACTCTACTAACTAGAAGAGCAATAGATAATATCAAGGATAAAAGTATCTCATTAATTCTAATGGCTTAAATAAATACTGAACCACATCACGTCAAAAAAACCCACTCCAATACCTACAACTACTTACTGCCACAATGCATCCTGTAGGGATAATATACTATTTCCAATGCCATGTTGCTAAAACTTTTCAGATACTTGTAATTTTTTATCATTCTCATTATCATAATCAATAAAAAGACAAAATGTCTTAAAATTAATTCCTCAGATACATAACAGAAAAATTCTTTCATTATCAGTTTCCTTTCCTATACTATCCCTTGCTATTTTCACAGTTGGTTTAGCACAAACTAGATAAAGCTCTAGACACTGCCAGTTAAGCCAGACTGGCAGGAATCTGGGAGTCCCAAATTAATTCTGATGGTTCTTTCAGACTGAATTGTTCATCTTCAGATTGTCCAGATTGTTCCCTGGCACTCTGAGGCCCATTTGATACCAGTCCTTAAGCAGCACAGTTGTGACATTTCCTCTTCAAAGACCACAGCATTGTAGGGAATAGAAGCAATTAAATAAACGTTGCTCTGTCAGACTCTTGAGTAATGAGCATTTTACAAAGTGATTTCTAGCTGATATAATTCACTAGATTCTAGCATTTGCTTAACTGTATGAGCCTGCTTTCTTTGATTCCTTAAGCCCAGTTGCTCTGATAGTTCAAAAACCCAGCTCTTCCTTTCACTGAACAGAAATTATGTGCACTATAAAAGAGGTATCAGGAGAACAGGTAGGCCAGCATTAAACAACGACCTAAAATGCTGGGGAGCAGAATCAGTCTGCTGCTCACAGGAAAAGATTTAGTCCTAGTATAGCCTGACGATTTACAATATGCTGAAACCTTTTGAACTGTTTGTAAAGAGTAAAATTAAGGTTGATTTGTAGGAGCATCAGTTGATTTGATTTTATTATTTATTGTTACTGATCAACACACATGAAACATTAATCTTTATAAACATTAATCTAAGTATATTTTAATGGTCAGTTTTATATTTAAACTCCTATATGTACGTGGACACCTGTCTTTGGTGACAGGAACCCTTTCTCACACTGCGCCACGTGAATTTGAAAGGGCAAGGGACACAACTAGGTATCCTCGACTCAGTGACACTTTTAGAGTAATTTACATGTTGTTGTTCTGGGGTGGTGTTCTGGTTTCATTTAAAGTGGGAATGGAATGCAAAGACTGCCATGAAGAAAAAGGAACACCTTTTAGATGGCAAAGGACAGAAGAGGGGACATGATTGTCCAGGCAGTCACATGAGAAAACCTGAGTCTTAAATCCTCTCTTCCTGCTCATGGATCCAAGATGTGGTATTTAATCATCCTCCCCACACTGCTCCAACACTCTTCCATAAGGTCCTTATGACCATCCTTTGCAAATCTTAGCTCTTTCCATCATCTGCAAAATCACAAGTAACGCTGTCTTGCCATAAAATGCCAGTTGAAAAGAAGAAGTGAAAAGGTAGTTGTCCCAGGTTGGGAACTATAGGGTTAAAAAAGTCCTCTAGGGACTTGAAGATTTTGTTATTCAATCCCACAATTCTGTTATCTCTTCATAAGCTCAGGGCAAGGCCAGCTTGTTCTCCTTTCCTCCCCCTCCAGCCTTGCGTTGGGCAGGAGCTGCGTTATCGGGATAAACATGTAAGGATAGGCCTGGTTGGGGCCTCCAGAGGCTGTGCTTAGGCCTCTTGGATGGCAGAGGCATGGTGGGGGGGGAGGACTGGAGTACTGGGGATGATAGATTTAGTTTTGGGTTGGGGAAAAATTCAGGGGATTTGCTTACGGATTCTGTATCTGCTTTGTAATTTCTATCTCTAATACTCTTTCCAAATATAATTCTGGTTTTTTCTCCAATTCGTTTGAGAGCTTCACTCTGTCAGCTCTTTAAACCCACAACAGTAGTGGAGATAGAAGGAATGTTCAAGTCATCCAGAGATGGAGAAGATACAATAATTAAGTGTGAAGTGCCTGCTTAAAAGCTAAGCCTACTGCATGGTATTTAAAAACAAACAAACTTCAGACAACAAGCAGAAATAACTAAACAGATCTTACACCTTTAATACAGAGTTAAAACTCTAGAAAAGTGTTAATAGAATAGCACCTCCCTGATGCTATTCTTGAAGAATAAATACCATGTTCCCTTTAAAGGCAATTCCTAATTTATTATCTAGGTGTACTGGGCAAAAGAATGGAAAAAAATAACTAAAAAGCAAAATATATTTGTCTTTAATGATCTCTCCCAAAAATCCTTCATAAACACATAATCATAAGAATTGGAAAAAAATCTGTAGTTCTGATGAGAATACTTGTATTATATACATTCATATATATGTATATATATACATGTATAATATGTATATGTGTATATGTGTATATATGTGTTTGTGTGTGTATATGTATGTATGTATATAATGTGTATATATATATATATATATATATACACCCAAAAACCAGTAAGAGACTCCACAGTTGCAACTCTGGGGAGGTTACCAACTGTGATGAGATCTAATCAGGCTTTTAAGCAAGTATTAACTGGACTATCACCTAGGTCAAGATATTAAAAGGCAATCACAATACTTAGCATCATCAGCCCAGGTGAAATATCAAATAAGCTCATCAGTTTCATCAAGACATTGTGCTTCCACAATGTGTGATGTCAGTGTGATGTCATAAGATGAACTCTTAACGATGATATCAGCATTCAGGTGCCCTATGCTACTACTTCTCTTTCCTAACTTCAAAGCATACAACTTCCTAAACTATTGTGCCACAAATGCTTGCTTTGCCTTCATGCTTGACTGACTTAAAAGTAATTCAGAAACCTTGCTCCACCCCAAATAAGAAAATGTTACAGCATTTAACTAATTCTATTTTAAGGAAATTACTAAGGAAAAGGAATATAGAGAAACAAATCTTGAGCCCATTCAAATGTGACTTTTTGTTAAGACTTTTTTGCTCTCTAGAAGAAAAAGGCATATACTAGATTTTTTTCTGGTGACCTTCTTAATTCCAGAGGAAGCTTAATGAATGTACAATCAGAGTAATACACTGAAAGAGTAATTGTATGCAATGCTCTAAACTAGTGAAGCAAGAGAAGTATTTTCTTCTTTGCTGTGTACCTTCTATAGCAATGCATTATATTAATTAAATGTACCAGAAAAGAAAGGAACAATATGATTAAGCTGTACGTTCACAGAATATGTGGTGTTGTTTCTTTGTGTCTTGTGATACATAATGAAATAATTTGAGATGTGTGCTTATGGAAGAGTCTTCAATAGTGGAAAGACAAATCTAGCAGATTTTGAAGAAAACCAAGAACTTGGTTCCTCCAAAGAAGGGACAACCAATTCCTGAACTGCAATCTGAAGAAAATGGTATGATACAAAACATCGATGACACAGGAAATGTGTCATCTGAGGTTAGCCCTTCAAACTAATGAAGAGATAAAAGATGCAGTTTCATGAAATTTGTTTTAGGTCACTTCCCAACAAATTACCAGGCTGTTTTCACTGATAATGGTATCTAAGCTATGGCCTGCAGAGTCAAAAAGGGATAATACTTTCTCTCCTGGGGGAGAAGCACCCCATGTTATCAGAGATGATACTTAGGCAACCTGAATTTTGTTTCTCATAAAAGAATAAAAAACCTTATTTCTGCAGAGGCCATTTCAATAAATCTCAAAACAAAAACAAAATATCAAGAACGGCAAAATCTTTTTCTTTCATGCTCTTCAGAATTGTTAAGAATTAGCTGTATCATTGCTCCCTATCATTTATGTTTGTAGCAGCATACAATGTGGTGTTTAGATAAACAACCAAACCCATCATTAGGGTGAATCAACAAGATCAAACCCCAACACTATCACATATGTGAGCAACATTGCACTAAAAGCATAACCTCACCCTATTATCATACCTCTTTTTCTAATGGTAGTACATGTGAAAGCTGAAAAATTACCTGGTTGTTTCCATCACAGTAACTGACCTATAGAAAACTAATAGAGAATAGAAATAAAGGGGCTTTATTTTAAAATGCACAGAAGGGAGCTCTCAGATTGGAGCAATCAGAACACACTTTGCACATAGTGTGAATAACCATGAGAACAAAACCACTAACAGCACACAGAGTTTTAGAATAATCAGGTAATTAATTTAAGGTCTGATAATAAAATACAGGCTGTCAGTTTTATAAAGACCGTGTCAAAGTTAACTGCAAAAGCTACTTAAAATTCTGGAACGAAAATATTAAACACCCTTTTTTCCATTGTGTCTTCTTTACATAAGACCATTGTGATAGGCAAAATATATAATAAAGAGACATGAAAATTTAAGTATCTTGAATCCAGCTTTGGCTAGAGTAAGAAGTTTATAAAGCATGCTATTATTAAAATAAAAAAGAAAAAAAAATCTGATCAACTAAAATGGAAATATTTTGATTATTTCAATCAGAATTTGACAAATTCATTAAAGACATTTTAAAAAATTAACAACTGTGCATGTCAGCCTCCAAGTTGAAAAATGCATCAATATACCAATATGTGATAATCGGTTGCCAGTATGAGCTACAAGTTGTCAAAAACTTTACCTGATGAAACAAGGTATCCTGAATATTATTCTAGACTTTGATTGTTCGGTAGATTGTCACTTTAAATGTCATGGCATTGTAAAATACTACAGATTCAGATCTTTTAATACATATGGAAACCAAAACTAACAAAACGAATGGGAAAATTAACAAACAAATTCAGCTGTTGAGAAACAAAGTATAGAAACTATTGCTGCCTTGATAGGCAGTCAAACTTTTAGCTTCTCATAAAGTTCTTAATCTGACTTTATAACACAGAACAACACAGGCCATGGAGGATGCCACACCAAGCTGGAAAAGAAGCTATAAATAGTCAATGTGTTTCCTCACCTAGTATATCCAAAGATGTTTAAATCCTTAGTTTACACTGCCTCCAAAACCCAGTTCCTATTAAAGTGGCATTGATTCGAAAGGGAATACCCACCATTCACATAGTTCTTGGCCAGCTATCAGTCCACAGAGGTGCCAGAGTCATGATCAGCCTTATCTACTGTCCTCCCTTCTGGATCAAACATTCATCTCATCGATGGGAGAAAATATCTCTCTCCCTCTCATACACATCATTTAAAGTTATCAAGCCCATTTTAATGCTGGCAATTCTAGTTGCCCTTACAAGAGCCCCCACACCAGTCCATGGAGATTACTCTCTACCCTCAGTACTCGATAACTCATCTGTCTTGAGTCACAGTGATACAACAGCTTGAACAGCTGCTCTGTTAAACCTGACTCCCACACCCTTACCATGATCCTGTTTGCTTGTTCTGTCCAGAATTTGCACTGTATTTCTTAAAACCAGGGAGTGCAGATGGTAAAGTATGTCAGCATGAGGCCCCAGTGGAACTGCAGCCACTGCCTGGGCATGCTGCAGCTAATGCACTTGCCTATGGGAATGGAGACGGGCAAATTAGGAGAGATACCCTTACTACCTCTGTGAATTCCTTAACAGATGCTTGCTGTAACACAAAATTGTCCACATGTTGGGGGGGAGACCAATAAACCACTATTTTTCTGCATCACTTCATATACTACAACCCTGGCAACCTCCCTCTGCCAAGGCTTCTGAAACAGAGGCATGGGTTTCCCTGGTTCCACCCAATTCTTTCTAGAGGTACCTGGAATGGAGGATTGCAATTTGTTTGTCAAAAAAATAAAAGGCGTACGGATTTCACACAAAATACAAATCAGACTTACCATAAACTTACTGAAACTATACTCAAGCAAAACCTCCAAGTGAAGAGAAGAGGGTCAGGGAATGTTAAATGTTACAAGTGGCTGAGTGGGACTGGGTCACAGTAGGAATCCTACTAGCGTCATACAGTGCTTCCTACAGTGTGTAAAACTCCACTAAGTGCTCTTCAGGGCCGGAAATGTGTCAGGTTTGCTTGTGATGAAGGCATATAGAAGATGGACTGCAAGTTTGGCGTCACTGGAAAAAAAAAAAAGGAGCAGCACATACTGAGGATGCAGTAAGAAATATGACTCTGCCTTTCCTATTTCCTGGCAGAGCTCCTTACACAAAAATGCAGACAGGCAAAGGTAGCTGACATCAGTGGTCAACTCTGTTTGCTTTGTCCCAGAGCACCATTCCCTCCAGGACAGCACTCATTTGCTCTCCTGAACATCCTTTCCCAGTTTTGTGTTATCATCATTATTTCAGATGTAAGATCACAGAATCACAGAATCATAGAATTAATCAGGTTGGAAAAGACCTTTGAGCTCATCGAGTCCAACCTATCACCTAATACATTCTAATTAACTAAACTATGGCACTAAGTGCCTCATCCAGTCTCCTTTTAAACACCTCCAGGGACAGTGACTCCACCATCTCTGAGGGCAGCCCATATCAATAGTCAATCACTCTTTCTGAATTTTTTCTTAATGTCCAGCCTAAACCTGCCCTGGCGCAGCTTGAGACTGTGTCCTCTTGTTCTGTCACTGGATGTCTGGGAAAAGAGACTGACCCCCAGCTGGCTACAACCTCCCTTCAGGTAGCTGTAGAGAGCAATAAAGTCTTCCCCAAGTCTCCTCTTCTTCAGGCTGAAGAACCCCAGCTCCCTCAGCCTCTCCTCATAGGGCTATGGTCCAGTCCCCTCACCAGCCTTGTTGCCCTTCTCTGGACACATTCAAGCACCTCAACATCTTTCTTAAATTCCAACTCATCGTGTGCCACTTGTTAATAGTCCCTCCCCTTCCCTACATGGAGGAAAACCCTTCCTTTCCAATGCCTGAAGGATGTCTTAAACAGCTTGTTGGTGAGGGCAAGCTCAGTCTATACAGTCCTGTAATATACCGTGGAAGAATCATATAGTTTGATAGGGAAAAAATAATTTTCTTGCAGGCATTTAGTCTGAGTGATGCAACACAGATATGCATCAATACATGTCAGTGACAGCACTTCATGAATCCCTGAAAAGTTTTAAAAAATATGCCCTAATGTTTTTACTTTACACAGTCTGTCTAGATATGTTGTATATACATTGAAGCACCAGTTTCCATAAGCATGAGAAGAGAAGCCTGCATTCCTGGGAAATGGTCAAGGAGTACTACTTAGCTATACTAAGCTAGAGTTCAATTTTATCAAACCTGAAGTAATGTCTAAGGTTTGATGAGTAATCAAGTTCTCGAGGTTTTTTTGTTGGTTTGTTGGGGTTTTTTTATGAGAGGGTATGGAAGGAGTCCTTTCTACTTTCACTGCATGAAACAAATTTGGTCTATGTCTGCCAAAGAAGGGAAATGGAAGTGCAGCGGCTAGCTGGTTGATACGACCATGCATCTGGGATGTAGCAAGCATCATGCACTAGGTCAAAGCAATTAAGATGACACAGATGTTGGCAGGGATTCCTGGGCTGCCATAAGCCTAGGCAGTAGCCCATAGCAGTACCTAGCTGACACGGGCTAGTCCAGCCCGTGGAAATGGAAGTATTTAGCTGGGGTCAGGACTTGGCCATAGACCTAGATTCTCCTACTAATTAAATGTTCTGGACCCAGCACTGTGGCCAAAAAAAAAAAAAAAAAGAAGCCCAGAAATCCACTAGCTGGCCTAATCTAATTCAGGTGCAAATTGGATCCCACATACAAAGGAGTACGAGCAGGTTTTCTGCTCTCTGTTTTGACCAGAGAGGATGATACTGTGCAAGAGGATTACTACCTGTAAGTAGCAGGGAAGTGCACAAGCAAATACTTGGCCCACAGCGCTCCTCCAGCTCCAATTCACTGTTGTTCTGCTGCTTCTCTAAGGACTCTTACAGAAAAAATTTCTTAACTTTGAGGGGTGGCAGAGCACTGGAACAGGCTGCTGATAGAGGTTGTGGAGTCTCCATCTCTGGAGGCATTCAAAACCTGCCTTGACATGTTCCTGTGCTTAAGCAGGGAGGCTGGACTAGATGATCTTCAGAGGTCACTTCCAACCCCTACAATTCTGGGCCTCTGTGACTCTGCGCATGACCAGGTATGACTTCACCTAGGCACAGCTCTGAGCTCCTCCTCCCATCTCCCACTGTCCTCGTCTGTTGGCAGTTAGTGCAGTGACAAGCACCTGACAAGCACATTGTCAAGTGAGTTCACGGCTGTCTTGCACCTTTCCCTGTAGCTACAGCTACAGATTTTTATCAGAGTACAGTCTCTCTCAGCTCTGAAACAGTTAATAGTGAGAGCTAATGCCCTGACCTGACCTTCTTAAGCACCTTACTCCTTGTATCCTAACCCACTGCCACCCCTGTATTAAATAGTGCAGGGTCATGTTGTGAACAGTAACATACAGCTTATTGTCCACATGCCTTCTGAAGATACACAGCACTGGGAAACAGAAGGGGGAAACTGAAGGAATGCATTCGGGGTATGCCCTATGTATGCCCAAACCTCAAATAAAAACTAGGGATAACCTCTTAGAGCTTGCAAAAATGTGGAGTTGTCACTTACTGCAGAAACCTTTGGCAGTCATCCTGAGTATCTTCCCAAGTACAACAGCACTGATCCTAACCAAAGCTGTTTCTCTTTGCAGCTCTCACACAAGTCTGTTTGCCCACATTTTGTCCATTAGTTGTTGCAGGCTCCTTGCAGAAAAGTCAGGGTTTTTTTTCCTTAGTATTTGGTCATGTGTTGAAACATCTTTTATTTCCTCAAACCTTTTTGCACTTCTTGGAGGGATGCTGCCTTAGTTCCAGAGGCCTCCAAACTGTTGCAGTTTATTGCTTTGGAAGCAGCATGCAATAAAGTCTCTCAGAAAGAAACACATATCCAAATTAGATCCAACAGATCTCTACGACCTAGATTTCATCCAGCCAAGCACGTCATTGTTTCGCAGCTATTCAACTGGTGGCTGAGTGATTTCACAAAGCAACTTCATGAGCTAAAGCAGAAAGCACTGAGTAGTATCACTCACCTGATTCATTTGCACAAGTCCAGCTCTGACTGTAAAGCTTTCCTTTTGCTAGTTGCTGTCCACACATAAGCTCCCAAATACTTGCTCTTGCATACAACTTACACTGAGGGCAGCAAAACACGCTTTGTCACACTAACTTGGAGAATGATAGGGGAAAATTTTTCCCTTTCGTATAAAGATTTTCTCTACTGAGCAGACATTGTGGATACATGTCTCTAGTCACCCAAAGAAAGCAAGGAAATCCCATCTACGCACAGATATATAGATTGCCTCATGTACACTTGTGATTCACAGATAATATACAATTCATATCTTATACTTCTCTTGAGGTAAGTCATGATATTATTCTTTCTACCGTGAAGTGAAAGAAATGCCAGTACTTGATGCTTGTTAGCCTGCAAAAAATAATTGTGGCATTCCTTTAAAGTCAATACCAGCTGCATGGAGTCTCCCTTTTCATAAGTCAGAGATAATCACAACATAAATATCCATTAGGGATGTCTTGCACATCCCTGGAATTCCAACTCTGGCAGTCATACCAGTCAGCACTCCTGTTGCAGCTCTGAGCTAACGAAAGCAGTAATCTCCACTATTGCAATCTTTTCCATATCTTCCATCTCAGCCACACCTGAGATATGGAGTTATGTTTAGCCCATACTTTTTATCACCAACCAGCAAAATACCCTGGCAAGGAAATGCAGCCCTCTTGGTGGCACTGAGAGTCTTGCTATACCTCCAGCTATACCTCCAGCTGTAAAGGAAGAGCTGAGACATTGGCAGAACACAACTCATGCTGCTATGCTGCGTGGTCATAAAAGGCATTTGTCTCAGTTTTTCCTGGACTCTCCACAGTGCTGGTTCCAGAAATGGATGGCAGAGCCACAAAAGACAACTCTGACTCCCATGGCCTACAACACATATGCACCACACCAAGCCCCATAAATTGCAGTAATGAGCATGCTGCTGCATGCCCTACACCAGCAGCTCCCTCTGCCAATGACATGAGATGGCCTCAACAGGGCACTGTATAACTTATCACCAACATTGTGCATGTACAGTTGATCACTCATGCACCTCATGCCTGCTAAACTGCCCCTGCATACTGATTGCTCATGTGGTTGGGAATCAGGGACCAGAATCAAGTGGGTATTAGTGATCTGAGAATTAATGTATTTTAAATTTAAGCCATTATAAAGTTTAACTGCAGCATCACAGAAGCACTGATAGATTGGAGCAGTCTGTAAACTTTCTTCTTTTGAAAGAACTGTAATTGCCTACAATACAATGGGAGAATGGAAGTTTTAAGTATGACTTTTAATACATGCTGTTATTATGTAACATATCACAGACCCTTCAATTTGCCTGACGGGGTCTCAAATGAGGTAAAAAAATACTTTCTAGATTGGTTGCAATTCTATCCACACCACTCTGGTGTGATGACTTTGACCAAGGAAAAGGAAGACCGTTGCAGTGCACAACTGCAAAATCATAAAATCATAGAATGGTTTGGGTTGGACAGGACCTCCAGAGGTCATCTAGTCCATCCCCCATGCAGTAAGCAGAGACATCCTCCATTAGATCAGGTTGCCCAGAGCCCTGCCAAGCCTGACCTTGAATATCTCCAAGGATAAGGCCTCATCCACCTCCCTGGGCAACCCGTTCTAGTGTTCCACTACCCTCGTGGAAAAGAACTTCCTCCTAATGTCCGACCTAAATCTACTTTTCTCTCTACAACTACCTGAAAGGAGGTTGCAGCCAGGTGAGGCTTGGGCTCTTCTGCCAGGCAACCAGTGTCAGAACAAGAGGATGCAACCTCAAGCTGCTCCAGGGCAGGTTTAGGCTGGATGTTAGGAAAAAAATCTTCACAGAAAGAGTGATTGGCCATTGGGAATGGGCTCCCTGGGGAGGTGGTAGAGTCACTGTCCCTGGAAGTGTTTAAAAAAAGACTGGATGTGGTGCTTAGTGCCATGGCTTAGTCGATGAGATGGTGTTGGGTAATAGGTTGGACTTTCTCTTGAAGGTCCTTTCCAATCTAATTCTGTGATTCTGTAGTTTAAAACCATTCCCCATTGTCCTATCACTGCAAGCCTTTGTAAACAGTCCCTCGCCAGCCTTCTTGTAGGCCCCCCTCAGGTACTGGAAGGTCACTATTAAGTCTCTCCAGAGTCTTCTCCAGTCTGAAATGGAAATGGCAAGGGATTACAGGAGTTTTCTTCAGTTGCCTGGTTTTTAAGGAGTTGTCTTGAAAGCATCACTTACAGTGCTTTACATATTTTCAATGAACGCAAACCTCCAATTTTCTTTTTGTTTGCCTAAAAGTAATATTCTGAATTTGAACAGCATTTCAACTGACAAATTTAAGGCATTCACATTTATCATCAATGAAGAGTAAGACTGTAACCATTTGAGGCAGGCTAAGATAAAGGAGAAAGCTGGCAAAGAGGCAAGAGCAGGATACAAGCTGTTCATGGATAAACTTCAAAATTCATGTCTGATTTTCAACCTGACCATCATCAGTAAGGGTCCAAAACTTCCCATGACCTTGCACCACTAACATAAAAATCCTCATTATTTTTAGGATGGAGCTCGATAAGCTTTCTAAGGTTATGACTGTATACAGCCCCAGGCTGGACTCAAGAAAATCTCTTCCAATCTTACGTTCATGGGGCTTTCACGTACTATTCATGCCTATGTAACACTGAACACTAAGATTGTCATATTTCCAAAAAGATGTGAGTCTGTGTTTTCTCAAAGATGGACATTTACAATTAAAGATCATTTATTTTAAAAAAATATCGTAAGACCTTCCAGGTGGTATGAATTCCAAACTCAAAAGCCATGGGGGGCCAGACTGAGGTTTTGAGACCTTCTGTCCCTACTGTGCCAATAGCTTTTACCCCCATACCAGGTAACATTAACCACACAGGGAGCTCTCTGCTTCTCTGGCCACTTTCTACAGCCAGCCCTAGCCCCACCTCTGGCTGTCTCGTGCCCTTCGCAATGTTGTTGCTGTGCTGGGCATGAGTCGGCTACTTCTCTCTTCAGGATACCTCACAGGATGTGTAAGAGCTATTTTCAGCTTCTACCTCTTGCCTCAACCAGTCCCCCATGGCAAAAAGAGCAGCATGCAGTCAGACCCCACAGCAAGATTTGGCTGAGGCAGAGCAGTGGTGTGACTAGCACCACTGTTTCACACAGCCACCTCCCACTGGGGGCTAAAGATCATGGGCTCCCTGTTAAACACATTCAACAACAGGTTCATGTTTGACCTGTTACCTGAAAGACCATTTCCCTTCCACAGCCTTTAGCCTGCCACATTTTATTGCCAACAGAAACAAAATGGTAGACGCTCACGCAAAATAAAAGTACTTTTAAATTGGAAAAAAAAAATCCCAACCTCTGAGATCACAAAATAATTAATATGTAGACAGCAAGTTCTTAATAACATGTTAAGTACTGTTGGAAAGATAATTTGTGGGAGTTCTCAAGCTCCTTGTCAGTATTGTGTATCTGCTGGATGGTATTGTTTAAAAGATAAAACAGTTTAAAGCCTTACTGCACACCAGCCAATTTTTTATTCAGTAAGTCAGCTAGAAGCAGAGCCAAACTGAAAAACTTCTGCCATTTTATGCACCATGGAAACAAGAAATCTGTCAATCTACAATTACCTATTCTAGATCTATTTGAGATCTACTTTTATTGCAGGAATACAAGCAAGAGGATTGGATGTGCAGCCTGTGTTTGTTCACGGAAGACGGACGTAATTTATTTTTTATTTCACTCTCAAGTAAGTGCAAATAACAAAACATAACTCTGATGTCAATGTGCATCTTAAACTACATTACAGTCCAATAAAAGTTATATACTTCTTTTCTCATGTAATTTCTCACAGCAATATCACCAAGAGGATATTGACAATTTTCATCTGTAAATTCCTGATTTCTTAAGTGACATATATTCAGATTTTCTTCTACAGCTAAAATATTGCTTACTTGAGCCCTGTGAAAGCTTCTTATTTTTAATAACTCTGACTAATTTCGTATTTTTTTTCCATAAATGAAACGCTGACACTTTTAAAACTAGAGGTAATTTTCTGATGGACTATTTTAGCCTGAAGGTTTATTGCGCATGTTTAATCCATAGGTTTTGTACCTTTCAAAAATACATTTAAACATCCTCAGGAAAGCAAAACCTTTAAATGTACTCACACTTTAACATCCTGTGCACCGTTTTATACCAGTCAGTGGGATTCCTGAAAGCCATACACAGATTAGATGCTTTTCTCTGTCAGGTTTGAAACTCTAACATTAATTGTGTGCTGCAAGCAGAATTAATGGTTATGATTGCCTGTAGTGCCCATGGCAGCTACTAGGCTTTCTAAACTTGGACATGCAACTTTACTAAAAGAGAATGAGTAGTGTAGCGCATTTTCTAGAATCCAGACAGAGCTAGGTGACATGCAGAAGGAAGGTTTAGATCCTACTTCCAGGAATGGGAGGATTTGGTAGGGCAGGTAAAGTAGGGCCAACCCTGCTTATTTGCAAGAAGGTAGTATTGAATGGGGTATGTAGCTGGTTCTTACCAAATGTGAACTCCAGTAAAACTCTGATTCCATCAGCATCCCAAGAGACAAACCAGGGCAGCTGAAGAACACAGTTACTGTATTTATGTAAGGTACTAAAATCATGGTGAAAACTCTTTACCATCTACACTAACAACCTCAAGACTTGGCTGTTTCATATGTTGGGACAGGATGTGTGAGGCCTGATTACATATTGTACCCATAACTCAAACTACCCAAAACAACTACTGTCATTTACCAGACAAAATCATTATCAATGAATGGTTAATCTCCATTTCAGCAGGCCTTCACATCAAAATCAGCTATCTTTCTAGAGGGCATCTGTTATCTCCAACTACTCATTTTCATATAGGTGTCAGTGGGTGAAATGGGAGCTCAGACTATTTAATATACTTCCATTTTGGATTAAAACCCCTGACTTATTAATAGCAATTTAACTATGTGCTAACCGGCACAAAGAATATGGTGTTAAAAAAATTCTAATACTGATCAATTACATAACATTACCATAATGATTTAGGAACACTGAGCGTTCTCTCCTATATGCACTTTCATGTGATTTCTTAGATGCCAGCTGGAGAAAAACGTGTCTTCTGTCTAGTTCTACTTCAGGCACTACCGATCTGACATTTTGCTTTCAGGTTCTGGTAACATCAGTATCGAGATCAGAGATAGTAAAATTTAGAAAATCTGACACGTTATGTCAAATTACAAAGGAAGTATCTTGAGAGCAAATGGAAGAACAGACAGACTGAATTAAGTAGCAGGAAAAGGGAAAGAAACAGAATGATAGGAGGGAGGAAACGGCCAAATACACAGAAAAGAAATATCAAGCAGTCTAGCATGATCAGATGGATATGAAAAAAAAAACCAAACCAATGTTGGAATCACAACTGTAGGGATATAAATTCCATAAAACATGTAGCTACAGACAGCAGATTTTATTCACAAGAATTTCACAAGTTGGAGGATAATACTCATATAAGTAACATGAAGCACAAGAGATTGCAGTATTTGGCCTTTCACTGGTTTTCCTTGTAAAGATTGTGTACATCCATAAAACATCTAAGCAGGTATTTTACCTTCGAAGAAGACAAAACTTGACAATAATAGGACCTAAGGGAAACCTTTAACATGAAAGCTGGTGAAACTGCAGTTCTACAAAGAACCAAGAGGAATACCCTAAAGACTAATTATTTGACAATACAACTAATGTTACTGTTCTGTTTGAAGCATAATAAAGTGGCAGTTTTCATAGATGTGGAATGCTTGTCTGAAGGAAGCATGATCGATGAGTGAATCCAAAACTGGGGACTCCTAATTAAATCCTCTAACTGCTATCTGGAAGAAACCTAATAGCAGCCCCAAAATACGTGTAAATGACTTGTTCTTATGATATTGCTTCTGCAGTTTAATGAGACACTGACTGTTGGCTTACCTCAACTGTTTATATAATAATGTGACACCTTTATGGGGCAATAAGCAACTGGCTTGCCTAATAACAAACTATGACTGTTGTAAGTGATGAAAGGTAAGTCAGATTGTTTGTGTGACATGGGTTAATGTCCTCATTCTACAGATAGAAAAATAAAGCCCAGTACGTTTCTTTCCATGATCCATCAGGAAGTCTGGTAAGACCAGGAATGGAGTTTATGGGTCAAGGTCGCTTAGGATAACAGCACAGATTTCTTCTAGAAGACAACATCTGACTCTCTATGTTCAGAAGAGTATTTTACAGGATATTAAAAAACATTAAGTATACATATAAAAAAAAGTTTCTGTATTCAGTAATACAATAATTAAGTTTCTTCCAAACTATTCTTATTTTGAAACTACTAAAATGGCATTTAAAGTCTTTAATTAGGCAAATAAACTATGACACTCCTTCAACAAGAGTTTCTGGCTATGATTGACAAAATGATGCAAAATCCCAGTATCACACATACGCATGCTCAAATCATATGGAGCCAAAACTTTCCTATATTACTTTCATCCTGCCAGAACACCAGATTCCCTCTTCTCAGATGGTTAACAGACTTCTAGGCCATTACACCATCACTTCCATTCTCCTCTGTGGCTCAGCTTCACTTGGAAACTGAGAAGATGCAAAAAACACACTTTCATGAGACTTAAAAAAAAAAAAATTAAAACCAATATAGAAGAAATAATCTTTTAGACTGAACCTCACTGAAGCCACATCAGCCTTCTTCAATTCCTGCAATATATCTACATTGCAAAGTGTATGCCAGAAATACTCCTACCAAAATCATTCATTTAGTACCACCCATAGCCACTACTTATACAGGATTTTTCTAAAGAATGTATTAGGGTTTTTTTCCTAAATAATTGGAAATAATCCATTATTTAAATTATTGCAAATACAATGCTTAGAATTTGCAAACTATTACAACATGCACATGTTTACTTATGGAAAGGATGTATTTTAAAAGTCATAGTATTGTGAGTTCTACAGAAAGTATATTTTCCTTTAAATTATACTTGAATATCCTTGCAGGAGGAATTACCTTTAGCCTGTAAAGTATAATTTCTGCCGACACTCCCTACAGTAGAACATGCTTGTCTCTAAAAATAAGCCATGGTGCCATCATCAGCAGAGATTACTTTTTCCTGGCATAGAGTGCCCGACGCATCCAGAAATGACCAAAGGGGTGATGACCTATTGGCTCCAGCATCTTGTTCAGCTGTCTTGGCTGCCCTGGATGCCACTATGCACCATGACAAGGTACTTGGCCCTGCCGCCATCAACAACAGGGGCAACAGGGGCACCCTGCATGCCAGCACTCATGGTCATTGCCTACCAGTGACGTTGCAGCAGGCAGCTGGTGGCATTCCCCCTGACAGAGAATGCTGGTAAGCAGCCCCCAGCCCTGAGGTGGAAAGAGGCCTGAGCTGGAGGAAGTGGTCACCTTAGATAGGATGCGAGAAGGAGTGTATTATATAGGCCAGGAGGAGTGTATTTATATACACGTCTACCTATGTATATGTGCCTGTGCATGCCTGTATGCCATTCTGCCAGCAGCGCCGGGCAGGCCAGAGCCCACCATCCGATGCCTGTCTCGCCGCCACAGCCTGACTTTCCGCGGCGGGGCGACGCGGACCTCGCTCGCCCGGCGCCCAGGGTCGCCCTGTCCCCCGCGCCTGCCCTTCCGCACGTTGCGCTGGGCGACAAACCCAGGCCCCGGCTCGGCCTTACCCTGGCCGTTCCCCTCCTTCTCCGACATTACAGCAGTCCGCGCCGTCGCCATGGCGACGCGAGCCTCGCTGGGCCTAGCTAGGCCCTCTCCACCCGCTACTGCTCGTTCGCGGGCGCGGCGAGGTCGGATGCCGGCTCCCCGCCCGCGGGGACGCAGACACCTTCTATCCGCCCTGGAAAACACGTGAAAGAAGGTGGAAATAGCCTGCTGGAGGTTCTGCATGCCAGCCTCCAGTACCACATGGGACCGGGAGGCACCGCAGCAACCCCCTCAGAATATCGATCAAGCCCAGAATTTGGACCCCGGCACAGAGGCCCAGCCCAAGTCTCACTCCCCAAGCCCCAGAACCGGGCCCACCCCGTCGGTGATTTACGGTGTGTTAAAGCAGTGGAGAACATGACTAAAGCCCACATCTGGCCTGTGTGGTGGGGCCAGTGCTGATGGGATGCTGCAACCAATATCCTTGCAGTCAGACCCCAAATGAGCCCCCTAAACTTGCCGCGCCACAAAACACTGCTTCTGTTAAAAATACAGTTCTGCCAGCACTTGCAGAGATTTCCATGTATCTGAGCTTAAGAAAGTAAAAGAACATTTTATTCTAAATACCATCGCTCCAAAGCAGCTAAAATATTCTGTCTTAGCACTATTAAATAAAACTCCAGTTTAAATTTAGCTGTGCATTTGAGCAGACACCCTTCTGATGCCTGATTCTGATTCTAAAACAACTGTGAAAGCACAGAAAATATAAATATTAATATTCTGGCAAAATGCAACTATATATTCATAGATAATAAATATTTATGAAATTCCTAGAACTAAAACCTTGTCCTCACCACAACAGGTGCTTGTTTTTCAGATTTTAACGTTTTTGCAAAGTTCGAGTAGATGACTCTTCTCCACACAGTCATCTTTACGTCTCAAACTGTTACAATATGCTTAGTATTTAAATTTATTAAAGTAACCAAGTATTTCAAATTGCATATTTGACTAGAGGAGTAGCACAGATTTGTTTCCTCTCATGGGTAACAGAAGTTTTTGTTGTAACAGCAAGGCAGCTAAAGTTAGAAGACGCAGCAGCAGAAGGAGAGGTCCTTTCAGTCTTACAAAAGTCCTATTTCTTATTCACTCAACCCCTCCACACAGAAAACCTTTGCCTTTCCTGGTTGTAGATCTATGGTAGTGGATCAGTCAATGTCTGAAACTGAAGAAAAAGTGAGAAACACATCATTTTGGCCAGGATGGAGCTTTCTTGTCTCTTCCCTATCCTAAATTTGGAATTTCATGTTCTTGAATAGAGTACCCAGCATTAGGTTTTTTATGTCACTTTCAAGATCATCTAATTCATCATAGGGCATTTACAGCTCTTCTACAAATGCTAAGCTAATTCAAAATGTCTACTACACTTCTCTAATAAAAGCTTTTTTAAAACTCTGTTCTGAGGTTTTCATGACAAATCCATATGCAAAATATGAAGAACATTCAGCTTTAAAATAGGTACAAATGCTGCCTGTTGTGTGAGTTTATTGAGTCTTGTGTTTTTACAGTAGCCTTTGAACTGAGATATGTCACTGCAAATATGAGATGATAAAACAGTAACTCCGCTCAGGCCTATACCTTTAACATCTTCCCAGCAATTTCACCAGGGTTTGTGCTTGGCTTTTCTCACCAAGCTTGGCTGTCCTATTTGACACATGCTTATCTTTATTTTCTTCAAGAGGGATGGTAACAAAAGCAGCGCGTAAAAGGCAATCAAGAAAGGGGAGATTTTGAAGTACACAACAGCTACTACAGGTTGTGTATGCCACAATATCTAATGTCTCATTGTAGCAGCTGACTTCAGTCCTCCTGAGCTGCTACAATAGCTTCTTGAGGAGAGGGTTTTTCCAAGTGTATACAAGTATTTAATCAAATCCTGGATGTTTGTGCTAGTTAAGTTTGATACTTTTAGCCTAACTGCAGAATCTTGTGTGACTTACAATTAATATTAATTTCAGTAAACAGTACTGTCCTGCCAATGTTGCTGAGATTCCTCTCAATGGAATCCACTCCATTACAATGACTGTAAATCAAAGTGTTTCACTTGCTTCATCTGCTCCAGCCTGGAGTTTCTTTCTGATTTCAATAGCCTGCAGCCAGGTGTCAGCACCTCTTTCCCTTTCTTCCCTGAATTCCTGACATATAGGGCTTTGGTGTCTTTCTTGTCTCCAGGAGTAGAACAAAATACGTAATGAGAAACCACTCCAAAACGAGAACTTGCTGCTTTAAAATTTCCTGGCAGCACATCTTGAAAAATCCATGTAGGAAAAGAATGTTAACAATTATAATGCAGATCAAATATTGGACCTGAACCACATGATTGTTTCACTTCTAACTTAATGCACAGACATCTCAAACCAAGGGAATGAGTGGGCTGAAACAACTAATCACATTTTGGCACAGACAAGTACAAAAGGAAACCCAGAGCTACTAATTCAACAGCTTGAAATATCAGCTGCTGCATGTAAGATCTTTAAAGAGCTTCTCTGAAGAGAACATACCCTTTTAAATTTGTGATTTTTCATTTTAAAAATGTCAGAAAACATCTCTGGAAAAACATGGAAGAAACCAGCATTGTTGATATAAAGTCTGAATTCACTGAAGTCGAGTAGCCATAAGGTACCTCTGCCTCTGCACCTAATTTCATCACATACATTCCTCTCAGCTATCAGAGTCCTATCACACATTCTGTGTATTTTTCATGCATATGTTAAAAAATTTTGCTTTAATTGGGAGAAGTGATGTAAAAGATAGAGCAGTTCAAGGTGATAGAATAATGTCCTACAAAGCAGCATACTCCTCTGGCTTTAGGGTTGCAGGGTTTGGACACATCTTCGTTTCAAACACTTGTTGAAGACCTTCACTGTAAAACTTCCTCTGTGGGTCCTAGGGAGCCATAGAACAGAAGGCACAAAGAAGCTTGTTCATTTGTCCTGCGCAAAGAAAGTAAACTAATAGCTACAATTCTGTCATAGGAGTCTACCTGTAACTCCTCTTTAGCTACATAGATACAGCCCTATCACTTGGGAGGTGCTTCCATGTCACAGTACGCTTTGTAACACACATAACCCACTCTTCCTCTGGGATCAGCAGATGAGCTGAGTAAGTCAGAAACAGCTTCTTCAAAACAGAGTGTTATCTAAACACCCAAATGATACATATCAAACAATATACATGAGAAAGGCTCCATCATTCCTTGCCTATATTGCATCTTTCCCTTCAGATTTTGGGTAAATTGCCCTGAGATCAGCTACTTCATTCCTTGATGTGTGGGAAGGAAGACAGCTTTTCTTCTGGCTTGTTTATTTAGTTATGGCAGACTTTGATCCTACCCGTGGAGCAGGTGAAGAAAAGACGAACAGTAGAAGTACACAAATAAGCATGCCCACCAATATTTATTTGCTCTACTATTGACATCTTACAGGCTGATGGTATTTTCACACTAAGCTGTCATCATTTTGTTTTCCTTTTGGAAAGTAAGTCATCCTGCTCTGAGTTACAAAACTACAAAATGCACATAAATTGGCAAGGGAGTTTGTTTTTTGGTTTGGGTTTTTTTTTTTTTTTTTCATATAGGTAATAAATCTAGAAGCCCCAAATCTGACCTCTTAAATAAATTACAGTGTATGATTCCTTGAGATGTTGAATTAACCAGTCCTGGAAGGGAAGGATCCAGCTCTTTCTTCAAGTCTTTTCCTTCCTTCTCTACTGGTCTGCTTTTCTATCTGCTGCTCATAAAGGGCAGATATGGATCACTGAAGTAGTTAAAAAACAGTCAATCAAAAAATGAATAGTTGTCTGCCATAGTAAGAACTTTGGTAAAGAGTCTGAATCAGCACAGTCAGGAAGCTGGACCATGCAGTTAAGGGAAGAAGGCAGGAAGGGTGAGATGTTCTTTTAGTGGGAAAAGGCTCAGTGGTTGGCTGACACTGTGAGCAAAACTCAGAGGAAGGAAGGGGAAAAAATAGCTTTGAAGACCACTTATAATAGCAGCATCTGAAATCCTTCTTGGTCAATGGAATGGGTTTGGAAATGTCCTGGCAAGTACCTCTTGCTACTCGTATACAACTACAATCCTGTGGATCTTCAGTTGTGTCTGTCCAGCTTCAACAAAGCCACATTTGAGGAAAAGTGAGTGAAAATGCATTAAAAATTAGTTATTAGGGAAAAGCAAGCATTTATTTCCCTCAGCAATATTCCTCAATGTGCTCAGCCTCTGGGACTATGCCTAAAGAGCTGCAGCAGAAAAAAGCTCTCGTTTTTATATCTAAGTGTCAGGATGCTGTTCCCCATCTTAGGCACAGAAATGGCCCACATAGTTTAACCTTCAGATTTTATTACCATCAGTTATATCTAGAAGTTAAGCCAGGATCCCCAAGAACACAGTGGCAAGAACAAAACACAGTCATCCATCTGCCTAGCAACATGGGTTGCCATGAATACTTCTCCCCATGCTCCACCAGCATCAGGGGCTTTGCACAGAACACAGCCAAGTTCAAGGGCCCCACACTGATAGAAACCCTACTTCCTATAATGAAGACTTTGGTTTCCACATCCACATCCAAGACACCTGTGTCCCTCTGGAGCCTAGAAGGTGCCAGACAGCAGCCCGAAATAGAGAACTGTGGGACTTCTGGAGCAGCAAGATGTCAGTGGAACTGCTCTCAAAAGAGACAAAAGCAATGACATCAGCAACATGAATGCAAACTCCATTTTGCTTTCTCTGTTTCTTCTGAAAAAGTTCTTTGCACATTTCAGTACCATATCAAAAAATCCATAAACAACATACTATCATATCATTGAACTTATGTGCTTCAGAAGAAAAGAAAAATACATGAGAGGTACTGAATACATAGAAATGCTGTTTAAGACCCCTAGCTCAGGAAGTCCTTGAGTCACAAACCATTTGCAGGAGGTTGAGAGAAAGAGTATATTCGAGGTATCTATTTGCCTGATTCTCCACTGAGATTTGGGCCTTACTAAAAGAAAGGAGAGTCAGAGGTGGGCCTTTGATATGACCCAGAAGGCTTGCTTTAGTGTTCTTCAAAATAAGTGAAAGACTCTTTGATCATTGTTTAATATTTAAGGGAGGCTGTCTAATAATGTAGTTACTTAGAAACTGTAAAAATAGAGATATATGAGGGGAAAAAAACCTCAAAACTAAAACCAACAAACAACCCAAACACAAAGCACAAAGTCATAGGTTTCAGACTGACATTTGGACAATCACAATTGACTGAGATTGTCGAACACTGGAATTATGTTTATGTTACCAATATTGTGAAACTAGCCCTTAAAAAAAGGTTCTTATTTCATTGTTTGTTATATAATAGCATGCAATGTAATGGTATAAAGGGCATAGCATTGCCCTAAAGTACAGAGGAGTAGTTAGCTTTGTGAGGAACTAAGGTTACACAGCTGTGTGATCATACATGGCAATTAATTAGCTAACATGAGGCATAATGTAGTGCTTTTTAATAATTAGGACAATGCTCCTAGAACATGAGTAGCCGAACTACTTTCTTTTAGATCTTTTAATCCAGCAAGATTATTTGGGCATAGAGACCTTGCTCTACTCCCTAGGTTAGTGATAATCAAAACCAAAATTAATGTGGATTTAAGGAAACTCATTGATTTAAGATTTTTCTGTTTTCTTCAGAATGCAAGTGTTAATTTATTAAATTCTAGACCATCTGCTCGTGAAGATAATGTTTGGAGAATTTATGTAACATTAGCTTTTTTAATCTACAGTGGGATAGTAAAGGAAAAAATAATCCTTTAATGAGTCCCATTAACTTAATGTGTTCAAGATTTCACTTTACAAGTCTGACCCAAACTTCAGAATTTCAGTGGGAATACAGTTAAGTTCTGTGGGACTGATCTTAAATCGATTCACAATTTATTCATCTCCACTGATGCAGATGGCACAGGATTAAGACAAGTGTTATAGCATAAGCATCACCTCAGTTCTTATTCGTCTCAGGTTTTTCTTTTTTTAGAGGGCTAATTACATGATGTATTGCTGAATTGTAGAATTCCAAGTAGAAACATAGAAAAGATTCTCAATTGGAATTTTCTAAGAGGTTCCAGCTCTGCTAAATATCAAGAGGTTCCTCTGCTTAAACACAAATCCCATCTTTCACACAATACTTTTGAATCCTGTCCGTGACACCAGTTTATGTATTGCAAATTAACAGGGTTAGCCCAAGGGATGCAGAGACCAAGTCAAAGAAGTAAACTTATTTTTTACTTATGTATAGAGTAGTAAAAGAACAAGCAAAATAATAATAATAATAATAATACAGCAAAGGTAAAATAC
Organism: Ramphastos sulfuratus; assembly: GCA_013399055.1. Lineage (NCBI taxonomy): Eukaryota > Metazoa > Chordata > Aves > Piciformes > Ramphastidae > Ramphastos > Ramphastos sulfuratus. The sequence goes on from WBNM01002642.1 coordinate 26,766, forward strand.
ATCAAGGTAATGCACCTGATCATTACTACATAAGATTATCAATAGTGATTAAGAAAGATACATCACCAATTGTCCCAACACTTTACTGTTATACAGATCCTCAATCACTGGGAAGCCCTGGCTACAGCAAGGATTTGGAGAACTTTCCCAGCAACTGGGAAATCCTACACAGCGCATCCACTTCTAGGTGAGGCTTCCAAAATGACTGTAAGAGGGTCTAGCTTTTATATTGTTGAACAAACAAGCTTACATAACTTCAAATGCAGGAATATCTGCCTTTGTTATCCTGTTAAATTCCTCCCATAGTTTGGTCAGGGCCCAGGGAGGAACTAAGGGAGTGTGCTTGTCTGCCTGGTTTAGACCACATCCTTCCTTACAGAGCCAAACACCTGGCTGCATGGTCATGACAATCTCCCAAATCTGGTCTTCGCTGGTCCACCAATAAACCTAGGGCCATGGTGATTTACTAAATAAGGCTGGACATTTGGTTACATAAGCCATTCACATAGGGCCTTGGTGATTTATTAAATAAGGCTGGACATTTGGTTATATGGCCTTGATACTCTACTGAGCAAGGAAAGTTAAATACATTCTCATGGCATTTCATCCCCTCTTATGATTTTATTTTGTCTAAGCTACATCTTTCACTAATAAGCATGCATATTTTGCTAATGCTTATATACTAAGAATAAATACATATCCCACTAATGCATGGATACTAATAATATCTAATATTTGGTTGGGATGTCATCTAGACATCAACATTGGTTCAGGGCCTATTGCTCAGGCCACAGCACCTCATGTGGCTAGCTTGTTTTTCCAGGTTTGTGACATTTTCATACTAAATATAAGCTTTAACTTTGCAGAGACTAAATTGATTTTCATATTTAAATAATATTAACTTTGATCTAACTAGAGATACTGTACAGAGTATGCTTTGTAAACTTTCCTGTACAGACTTACTTTGAAATAAAAATATACTTTGTTCCTTTAAGAGGGGCAGAAATGGAACAGAACTAAGACACATGACAGTAGTATTTTCTCTACCTTTAGAATTAAGAAAGAAATTGAACTCCTGTTTGATTCCTTCATGAAGGATAGGGGACTCTGATGCACTGTGGCTGGAAGATAGATAACTGTATTAATGAAAATCTAATCTGTGCTCAGAGACTTTGCATGTTGCCTATGAATGTAAAATATTCATACCACAATAGACTGTCACAGAATCACAGAATCAAAGAATTAATCAGGTTGGAAAAGACCTTCAAGATCATCAAATCCAACCTATTACCCAACACCATCTAATCAACTAAGCCATGGCACTAAGCACCACATCCAGTCTTTTTTTAAACACTTCCAGAGACGGTAACTCTACCACCTCCCAGGCAGCCCATTCCAATGGCAAATCACTCTTTCTATGAAGAATTTTTTCTTAACATCCAGCCTAAACCTGCCCTGGCACAGCTTGAGACTCTGTCCTCTTGTTCTCTCACTGGTTGCCTGGAAGAAGAGACCAAGCCCCACCTTGCTACAACCTCCTTTCAGGTAGCTGTAGAGAGCAATAAGGTCTCCCCTGAGCCTTCTCTTCTCCAGGCTGAACAACTCCAGCTCCCTCAGCTTCTCCTCGTAGGGCTGTGGTCCAGGCCTCTCACCAGCCTTGTTGCCCTTCTCTGGACACATTCAAGCACTTCAACATCTTTCTTAAATTGAGGGGCCCAGAACTAGACACAGTACTCAAGGTGTGGCCCAACCAGTGCTGAGTACAGGGGAAGAATGAATTCCCTGGTCCTGCTGGTCACACACTTCCTGATACAGGCCAGGATGCCATTGGCCTTCTTGGCCACCTGGGCACACTGCTGGCACATGTTCAGTTGGCTGTCAACCAGTACCCCCAGGTCCCTCTCTGCCTGGCTGCTCTCCAGCCATCCTGTCCCCAGCCTGTAGCTCTGCATGGGGTTGTTGTGGCCAAAGTGCAGAACCTGGCGCTTAGACTTGTTAAATCTCATGACATTGAACTGTGCCCATCTATCCAGCCTGTCCAGGTCCCTCTGCAGAGCCCTCCTACCCTCTAACAGATTGACACTTGCTCCAAACTTGGTGTTGTCTGCAAACTTACTGATGGTGGATTCAATCCCCTCATCCAGGTCATCAATAAAGTTATTAAATATAATTGGGCACAACACTGCACTTGTAAATTTGGCCTGTGTAACCACTTAGATATGTCATAAAGCCAGAAATGGGAAATATTTGTCTACTGAGCCATTTAGACACAGTAACTCAAACTAAGAGAGGTAACAAATACTTTGATCAAGTTTTCAGTGGCACTGCACCAGGGCAAGCAGAGGCATCACCTGCTTTTGTTTCACTTCTGCCATGCCCCAGGGAATAGCTGTAAAAGGATCCAAGTAGGAAATTGATTCAGCTGAAAAATGGTTTTTTGCTTTTTATGGCTACCAGGTTGCAAGCTGGGCTAGTGTAGCAGAAGGGACAGTGTAAGAACAACTGATCGGGATTGAGGAAACACAGACCTGCCACCAGGCAGCTGGCTGAGACTTTTGCCACAGTTCTCCATCAGTGGGTGGAAGAGGTTTTTGTTTTGTTGCTGGTTTGTCTTCTCCTAACTCAAATGCCTGCTGTCCTAAACTAGCTTCCATTCATGTCCCATTCACATGGAGGTCCACCAAGGAAGTAAAAGCAGGGCCTGAAAAGAGCAGCATAATAATTTATTATAGTAGCAGACTGAGTTGGGAAAAAAAAACCAAAGAAACAACAGGCTAGTTTTGAACATATCTCATTTTTGGCTCTAAAATAAGACATGCCAACCCTTCAACACTATACAGTGGCCATCATTGACAAACAAACAACAACAACAAAAAGTTTTATTATGTTACATCATTTGGACTATTGGATTGAAATAGCTAGTTGGTACCTGCAACATAGAGGTAAGCATTTGGAAAATCAGACATGATAAAGAGATTAGCCTTGTGGGACAGAAAGACAAGCAGTTAGAATGTGCAGAGTCGTAAAGGGTGGGGGAAACAGCAACACACTAAACTCATTCTTATACATACTCCAGGTAGATTCAATAAAAGGAGACTTGACAGGAAGAACTTAAAATTTCTGATAAAGGTATTTAAATTGTCTTAGAGTTGGATATTCAGACCCGTGAAGTTGTGCAATGAACCACACCAGTGAAATGACAACTGGAAAAAATAACCTAGGAAAACCAAATAAGCAACAGAATACAAATGGGTTGTTTCTCTGTGAGGTGAGTTCTCGTTTGCTGAATAACCACATAAATACTTGCACAGCGTAACGTAGTGAGTGACGACAGGACCCATAGTATCTCATCAGACACACCGATCAAACACAGATCAGTGTATTAGATTACTCCAACTTGTAAAGATTTACAGCATTAGGAAAGCTGTGATCAATCACCTCCTCATGTAAGAAAGCTATGGCTAAGATTATGTAGGACAGTGAAAACATATATACCTACTTGCAAAGTAGAAATACAGATTTATTAAGCCGTCTGAAACAGAGGGCCAGTAAACCCTAGACAGGTTACCTCTTCCCAATTCTATGTTATTGGCACCAAAATTGACCCTCAGGAACTGGTAAATGTATTTGTGTAGCTAAACCTAAAAGTGGCATCTGTTACTGTATGAGATAGTAATTTTCTTATAATTACTTAGTGAAGCATATAATTAAAACAGAATACACCTTTCATCTGTATGTGTGTATATATATATATATAATATACATATATATTTTTTTTAATGATACAACAGTATTTATCAGAGTTGCTGTACACATCATCACTATCTTGAGAGCTATAGCTATAGTAATTTTGTATTAACTCAGCCAAACACAGAGTCTGAGAGGGAGGGTAGTTTTTAACTAACCACAAGATCTGGAAGCCTCAAGATCAAACCTTGCTGCAGTGATTTGAGGCAATACTATTGTCTCTTGGTGACATTACCTTCCACTATCAGCTGGCATCTCCCCCTCTGAAACAGACAAATCAGATAACAGTAAGTGTAGATGTCCCAGTACACCTACTTCCACCTCCTTCCACATCACTCTGGCTGTTCCACACAATACAGCTTATTTAATACTCTAAACTGATAAATAAAGATGTGATCCAGGGAGTGATCACGCATGCCATTTAGTCACTTCTAAAGCAGTGCAACTGCTGGGACAGTAAGATCATAAACCACTCTAGTTAAACTAGACAGGATCTGCTCCTAACGTCCTGTGTGTCTATGATGCTGTGAAAACATAAAGCACATAGCAAAGGAGACATGTAGGAATAATGTGGAACCTAGGGCAAGTGGCATACCCAGATGCTGAGCCTTTGAAAGGATTCTCCTTTTGCATCCTGTCTACCTTTCTAAACATCCAGAAATGCTCCCAAAAGCAGACAAATCCTTGACGCCTTCCCTTCAACGGCACCACCATTTCTCCTCTTTCCATGTTGACATACTCACACACTGCAAGTCCACATTTCACAAAGATGTAGACACCCATGGCCACCAGTTCCCAAAACACTAAACAGGCCATTTTGTTGATCTCTAGCCTTGACACCAGCAAATTTAACAAGGTCAGATATCAAGGTGATGCAGTAACATGCCCTCCCTCCTGACTGATAGTGAAATGGTCTCACCAGCAAGCCTGCATGACTACAAGTCTTTTCAGTAAGCAGTTCATCTATGAAATCTTACAAAATGGTTACCAGAAATCTGCTAGGATGTTGAACTGATCTGGTAGCCATGGAGATACACATGATTCTCCTGATCTAAAATTTCAGAAGTCTCTTTTTCTCCTGAACAACTCTAAAAGCCAAAAATTTCAGCATATTTTCAAAATTCCAGTTGCCAGAGTGACTGAAGACCTCGGTAAATATTATGCAGTCCCAGAAAGGACTAAAAGGTTTTCTGTCTTTCTGGGATTACTTCAATTCAAGGAAGATGCTGATTTTCATAGCTCTGTTTTTATCACTTTCCAACCTATATTCATTGCCATAAAATATGAATGCATAAAGTTATCAGCTTAGAGCTCTTGCCTTCCCTATAGATTTGAGGAATGAGAAACAGAGAGAATTTCTTGAGACTCTGAAAGAAGTAAATACCAATCACTTTTTCCTCAGTGGAGACAATCTTCAGTAATAACACAGTTACAAAGCAGGATTGGGGGTGAAAAGCTCAAAAAATTCACAGATCACTCAAAGCTCCAGGTCTGGCATTTGCATCTGCATAAGGTGTGGCTGGTTATTAGTGGGACAGTGTCATTAGCCCAATGACTGACACTGGTAAAATGTCTTCTGCTTTCAAGAGAGCCATCATGAGATTTTTCTGTTCGTCTTCCCAACATCCTTCAGTAGCCTGGTGAATTACAGCAAAGAGTTAAATTTATATTAAGTACAAGGTTCCACAGACAAAACTGGCTTGTAAGAGCTCTTTTTTTTGTTGTTGTTTTTTTGTTGTTGTTGTTGATGTTGGGTTGGGGGTTTTTTTTTTGTTTGTTTTGTTTTTGTTTTGTTTTGTTTTGGATTTTTTTTTTTGGTCAATTTTATGATAACAAATAACTGTGTGGAATTAATCACTTATATTGTCATTTGGAAATCAAGAAGTGTTAATATTGGGAAGTTGGAGAGAGAGAGTACATGTGTTATCCACTGAGAAAGACAGACATATGCACTAGAAAGAGAAGATATCTGTGAGGTATAGAAGAAGAATTAGAATCAAACCTACATTAAGAGGTTTTCAAAATCAAATAAAAATTAAGAACATAAGTGAGAAAACAGTCAAACACTTTGAAGCAGAAGCATCAGAAAACAAAATAATGAAATAAAAAATGGATATAGGTAATCAGTAAAATTGTCAGAATGATATACAAAGGATCTTTAGAGAAGATGATTTAGGGATCCAAAATATCAGCAGATCTAAATGGCTAATGGAAAAATGCCAGTCTTGAGGCATATACTCGTACTTGGTTCCAATCATGAGGCATATACCTATGCTTAGCTTTACCTCACACAACACCACTGAGTTCAGCAGTAAGCTCCACCAGTGTAAATCACACTTCTCCTTTTCTTACACCCCCAATTTCAACAGATGCAGCCACAGTAAAGACTGGGGGAAAAGACAACAGAAATCAGATGCAATTTGCAATTCATTTAAAACATCAGACTGTTAAAAGTATTTAAAGAAAACACTTATCCTTTAGTCTTGCAAATGTGGTTCCGAATATACCTAAAGGGCAAAAAGGGGAAAATTAACATAGCGTTACCCAGTTTTAAATGCTTTTGCTTTAAAAAAGAGCCTCTCAGACTTTTAAGAGATCTTGATACCCTGCAACAAGCAACTTTATTGATAATTAAAATACCATGTTTCATAAATTTCATTTTCTTAATTCTTGAGAATAACAGAATCTCTGAAGTGATTCCAGGAGAAGCAGTCATAAATTTGTTTAATAAACTTGGCCAAAGCAGCAAAGTAAACTTCAAATTTCAACAAAACTCAATAAAATCCAAAACACATTCTGGAAAAGCACAATGTTAACCACTGGTATTTATTCAGTGTATTTTTAAACTTTCCTTTATTCAAACCCATTCTGGATATTACCCAAGAAAGCATCCTTTAGCATCGCAGCTTGAGGCTGCTGACAGCCCATCCTTGTTCAAGCAGGCTCCTCACTGCTCCACCAGCCCTTCTGCTTCAGCTTGCACAGGGTGTGCTGCTCCATAACTTGTGCTTCACACACTTTCTTCCTGCTCTCTGCTTGAAAGCAACAGCCTCCCTGTAATGCCATAGCACTCATCCCAACCAAATTCTTCCCTTTCTTGCCTCAGGCTGCAGACTTTTTCAAGCCTTGACTCAGAGGGATCTTTGGCCTTCAGGTGGCTTGTTCCCTGGCAGATTGGGCACAAAGCACTGCCAGCTGTGGGTAATGAATGCATACTGGCTCTTGGCTCCTAAAGGGTTTCAGTTGGTTGTATTGCAAAGGTAAGTGCTCTGCTCCTGGCTTCAAAAGTTCAAGTTTCCAGTGTGACCCTCATCACACCAGTAATGGTGGTGAGAAGGTGAGAAGGAGGAGGAGTATTTTCACCCTTATACAAGTTTTGTTGCTGAGTATCCCAATTGGCTTCTATCAATTTGTTACTTGTTCTTACCAATGAAAGTGATAAGTTACTTAGCACATGCTCACTCACTTCTCATCCCGGCTGTCGCTGGGGAATATCTGAGATAGCATTCTCCAAAGCAGCCCTTGCTCACTTGGAAGCAGATGGAGATCTTCAACTCATTTCATGTGGGCTGCTGCAAACAGTGATCCACCACTAGTGCAGGTCGGGTTCAAGCCAGACATTTCAGTGTTCCAGCAAAGTGAAGTTCTGCATCATTATGATGAAGTATTTCAAGTATATGAAAGATCTGAAATACATACAAATGGGGAGACAATATAGGGAAAGCTATAAACCAGTGACAAGTACAAAGGAACCAAAGGAAATATCACCAGAAATATTTCCTCATAATATGGGTGCTTCAAGTAAACAGTGGACCTAAAGTATGCTTCTGATTTATTGCTGGTTACTAAAGCATGGCATTAGATACAAACTCTCATATTGTCAAGCCTCAGAACTTGGACAGGGATTTCTAGAGTTTGTTATCATGGAGTTAAAGCTGTTGGCTTTAGTGATGAGACCAGCTTCAGAGAAGAAATAGAGGACAAAGGAAAAGAGCTGGGTTTAAACATTCATTTAAAGATTTGCCATCTGAATGCTCTGCATTAATTTCCTTTAAAGCTGGTCAGTTATGTGTATTCATTTCATTTAAAGCTGAACAAGTAAAACATTATTTTCTCACTTGTTTCTTTTACAAATGTTTTGTGAGTATTTTTATTTATACTCTTAATTGCCTTTTGTATTTCAGTATATTAAAAATTCACAATACTATTCATAATTAGAGTATCCGAGTCTTTCCTATGTAGAACATACTGGCAATAAAAAAAAAAAAAAAAAAAAAAAAAAAAAAACCAAACAAACCCACACACAAAAACTAGGTATTGTGCATAATCTGATTCTTCTCTGTTTTGAAGGTGGGAGATTTGTGCTCGGAGTGCACTTTTTTAACAATACTTTCAGTTTCAAGTTCTTGGGTTTGTAGACAAGCAAGCTATTGTCACTTAGTGACCAGCTTTTATGATCATTAAAACAGTTCCTTGTTAGGACTGGCATGCTATGCTCACTTTGCTTCTTGCTTTAATTTTTCCTGTTGGGGATCTCTTATTCTGGTGCCAAGTGCACTGGGAGGGAGCAGAAGAAACAAGTGCTGATGCCACACCTTACAGAGGAACTTCTAGGCAATTCTGTTTTCTTCTGCATGAAAATGAACTCAAAATCTAGAATCTTGTTGAAGCCCTGACCCTATAATTAACTCTAGCAGAGTCAGAGGGGTCCCAAGAATTAAGAAAAAATATAGGCTACAGAGGCTTTGATTGCAAATACTGATGATTCAGGGTGCTGCACAAAATGGATTGGCCGGATGTTATTTAAAAAGACATTTTGCTTTATGCTTGCCATCAAAAAGTTTACTTGGATAGTTTAGGAGCTTGGTAAGTCTTAGATTTAGCTGCCTTACAGAAGGGAAAAAGAAAAAAAAAGAAAAAAAAAAAAAAAAGCCCTAAAGAACTCTTGACCCTCCTCTATCCTGGTTTTGCTGGCACTGTTCCTTGAAAGCAGTGTGACCTGACGGGATACCTCCTTGTAGTTTATAATACCTCTTGGAAAGGGTGTTAGCCTTCTCTCAGGAGTGCTCACCTGGGAGTCTCCTTGGACTATGGATGTGGAACAACAAGGTTAAGTGACAGTGCTTTCTTCTGATTTTTGTCAAGTAATTGTTCTCAGACAGTTAGCAGGGGGTTACTGAATTTTTGGATGCTTGCCTAGGAAATTACCTGTAGCCCTTTGCTAGTGGTTACTTTATTGTGTTGCCAGAAGAGTTTCTGTTACTGCTAAGTCTGTCATATGAAATGATGCTGCTTTTCCTCATCCTGAAAATAAAGGCTGAGCAGATTTGCTCAACAGGATGGGTTAAAGAGCAGTCTATGACAAAATGGCTTTCTTTCCAGGGAACATTCTACAGTCAGGTGAACTTATTTAGACAAAATGCCAATTCCTAAAAACAAACAAAGCTAAACAAAACAAACAAAAAAACCCCACAAACAACCAAACTACAACAACTACCAAAAAAACTCAAGCAAACAACTGAGCAAATCTCTGACCTCCTTTCTTCGTCATGCTTTCCTGTATTTCTTGATTTGAAAATGTTACAGTGTACAGTCTTAAACATTGCTAATGCTTGTACTGTGGTTTGCTAGTGCACAGTTTTGTGTAGCTTTCTGAGCCCATGCATGTGTGATAGGTGAGAGGGCAGAAAGGGTAAGGCTTGATTTCCTTGTCTTAGTGATCGTACTTTTTCAGTGCTAGCTTAACTCTGGGGCCTAACATAAAAGTAGTTAGATTTAAGAATGCTACCTCCAAAGGTAAAAGTGAAGGGATCTGATCCAAAGACTGTAGAGAAAGGTAGTTTTGTGCTTTCCAAATTGTTTTCTGATGCTTTGGTGTCTCCTGGAGCTATCTTAATAGGCCTCAGGACTTTATAGCAACAGCCTTGTAGGATTGCCAGAGCAGTGCCTAGACAGGGAGAGTTACCTTGCATCTAGCTATTTTTTTCCTTCTTTTCAATGTACTGGATGTGTTTCTTGTATGGAAAGTAGTGCTAGGGAGACATTTGAGGTACCCACTCTGTCTGCATGTAGTTCTCCTGAGGCTATAGAGCTTAAAACCAAATAAGCCAACAGATTTAGCAAGGTAAAAATAAACCTCCTGTTGCTGTGATATGTACACTTGTGAATGCTCTGGTCTTCAACTGTGTGACATGTTCTCACTATAAAAAAGGCCATACCGAAGGCATGCTAACATTAATGAATATTCAGAATAATTTGCCTACTCAGCTTTGCCCTTCACAGATTTAATGTATGTGGTTGGACCACAGTAGTACCTTTTGTTAGCATACAATATTTTCAGTTTTAGTGTGTTTATGTGGTTTTGTTTAGCAAGGCCTTCCTAATCTGTAGAAGCCTTTTTTTTTGTAAACTGATGAGAGGGGACAAAGATGGCCTAAGAGCTGGCAGTACATTGGTGCCACAAAACATGTGTGGCTGCTTCCTTTTGACCAAAAAATCTCAAGAGGGAAAGAGGACAGGTGTATTGGAGAGACTTTAAGAATAAATTATGACAGCAGCATACTGTGTGTACTATAGAGGGTCCAGAGTTTCAGAACAGGAGAAGAGCACACATGAATGTGGTCATCTGGACATTAAGAGTGTGTGGGGGGGCAGTATTTGTTTGGGTTCCTTTGGGATTTTTTTTTTCCCCAGGGTTGTTCTGTGTGTCATTCTGTCTGTCTACCTTTCTTATTAAAGTCACGTTGAAGAGGAAAGTTGCATTAGGCAGGAGCTCGTCTGTTGGCTGCTAGTTTTGAGTTGTCCTGCCATCCATACTTCTTGCATCAGTCTTCTGAGATCAATCTGTTTTATGTGTATTAACCATATGGTTCTTCTGGTATATGGGGGGGAAGGTACACTGGAGCTGACTGACACTGACCTGGAAGATCTACTTATGACTGTCTAATTGTCCATTAAAGGACATATTACTCTCTTGAAATTGTTTTTTCACAATTTTCTCACAGGAAAGGAGCATTTTTTGGAAGTTCATTCACTCCACTCTAGTAAATATGCATATGTGGCAGGTTACAAGAAAAATCACAAGAAACTGCAGATGTCTGACTTCAGAAACTGATTATCTTTTTAATGAAGTAATTCATATACAATACTTGATAAGTGTGTGGTCAGTAAACCTCTGAATGACTCTAAACAAAGACCAACACCAGGAGGATGTAGCCTTGTTTTCCAAGGCCAGGCTCTGTGACTCATGAATGCTCTGAAATGAGAAACTATTTCTCAGGACATACAGAAGAGACCAAGAGATTATGATGGTCAGACATAGGGTAAAGCACGAGAACAGCCAGAACAGGAAAGACCTGGGAAAAGAAAAGTGCCTGGGTTCTCCCGAAACACTGCAGGTGCATGGAAAGGCTCCATAAAAGGTTCAAAGCCCAGGTGAGATGGGACTCCTCAGACTATTCAGTCACCTCCGAAAGCTTGTCCTTCCTTTTGTCACCCTTTTGTCACTGTTCTCCACAAAAAAGAGGAGGAGAGGGATTTGGAAGGACTATGAGCGAATAATGGAAAGAACATTAGGACTGAGGAGAGCAACTAATTAAAGGAGTACAAACAGAAGTGAGAGAAACCAGAGAATCTGCACTATTGAAGGGCCAAGTCCCAGAGGGAGGATCCCAAATTAGTTTTTCTCTCTAAGCCAGTTTCCCCACTAAAAAGTTTCTCTTAAACCAGAAAGTGACACAGTTAGGAGGAAAATCTTATATGATGGGTAAATAAAGTATGTAGAATTGCACTGGTTAAGCATGGATAGAAGTCACTTTCCATTTAAATGTAAAGGAAGATTTTGGGTTTTTTAATATACTTTGAGACCAAAGAAAAGGCAATTTTAATGAAGTCATGACTTGTGGTTACCAGCAATGATGTTTTGATTTTCATATGACCATCCCTATCATACAAGTAGTGGCTTTGCAAATTAAAGCTAAAGTGCTTTCTTTAAGCACAGAATCACAGAACCTTAGAGGTTGGAAGGGACCTCCAGAGATCATTGAGTCCAACCGCCCTGNAGTACTGGTGCCTGTTACTATTTCTCCCTAGATGCGGAACCCTGCACTAGTCCTTATTAAACTTCATGTGGTTAGCTTTCATCCAGCACTGCAGCCACAGGATGTCAGGGGTTGGAGGGGTCCTAAAGAGATCATCGAGTCTAACACCCTTGCCAGAGCAGGACGATACACTCTAGCTCAGGTCACAGAGGAATGCATCCAGATGGGCCTTGAAAGTCTCCAGAGAAGGCGGCTCCACAGCCTCTCTGGGGAGCCTGTTCCAGTATTCTGTGACCAGATCTTGGATGGCAGCACAGCCTCATAGGCTGTCAGCCAGCCACCCCCCAGTTTTGTATCATCAGCGAACTTGCTGAGGATACACTCAATGCCCTCATCCAGGTCATTGATAAAGATACTGAACAAAACTGGACCCAATACTGATCCCTGGGGAACACCACTGGCCACAGGCCTCCAACTTGACTCTGTGCCACAGATGACAACACTCTGAACTTTGTTGTCAGCCACCTTTCAATCCATCTATGCCACATCTCCTGAGCTCTTCTATGAGCATGTCATGGGGGAGAGTATCAAAAGCCCTGCCGAAGTCAAGGTGTGTGACATCCACACCTCTTCCTTCATCTACCCATTTGGTATCATAGAAGGCTATCAGGTTAGTCAAGCAAGATCTCCCCTTGGGAAATCCATGTTGGCTACTCCTGATAACTCTCTTTTCTTCGATGTGGTTAGAGATGGCCTCCAGAATGAGCTGCTCCATCACCTTTCCAGGGATGGAGATGAAGCTGACTGGTTTGTAGTTGCCTGGGTCTTCCTTCTTGCCTTTTTTGAATACTAGAGTGATACTGGCTTTCTTCCAGTTGGCAGACACCTCTCCTGTTCTCCATGACTTTTCAAAAAATGATAGAGAGAGGCCAAGCAGCAGTATCAGCCAGTTCTCTCAGCACTCATGGATGCAACCCATCAGGACCCATGGATTTGTATGTCTTCAGTTGGTAAAACACATTCTTTAAGCACTTTCTTCTTTCAGAAGTTTGCATTAGCAAACACTCATTTTTATGATATGGCTGATATCAATCTGCATGACCTAGGAAAAGCTGAATTGAAGGATTTACCAATTGAATTAAGAGAGGGTACATCAATGAGCAGAGTATATCCCCTTAGCTAGTATTTCTTCCTCAAGTATGAACAGGGAAAAAGCAAACTCCTGAAATTCAGGACTCAGAAAGGGACAGGGGAGCTATCTTAACAGTTTTTCTGAAAGGAAAGCATGGAAGAAATATATATTTAACTTAAACATTAAAAAAAAAAATCTTTACACTGAGAAGTAGTCATTAAGGTTACAAATCTATTTCAGTTATGTACTGAGCTTTATAGGCAATGCTGTTCCTACCATAATTGAATCACCTGACATCTGAAAATCAACTGGGACTTCTCACTTCTATAATTATGGACAACATAACTGTAGTCTGAAAACACAGTCCTGCTACACTTGTTTGGTAGTGTATAGTTAGATACAAAGTACCCTTACTACTATAGTATGTGTTATCTTCTTTTAAAAGTAATGTTCAACCTTTCAAATGATAGACTCAGTAACTTGTAAAAACAGATTATCAGGTTGATGGTGTTAAATTTCTGGGGGGAAAAACATAATTCTTACTTTATTTATGCATGTCTTTATACACAACCTTGAATGCTTTAGGATAAGTCAACTCTTGATATGCCTCAAAGCTGCTCGCTGTTTTGTTTCTCCATGGTAACAGGAGTATAAAGCAGTAGGAACATGTTACCAAAGTAAGCAGACATGACATCGTTTACATATGGAATGACATGCAAGGACTGTAGCTCTAGGGTGACTCTGAATGAGGGCATTTTCTAACAAAGGTGCTGTGAATGTGTGCAGATGTGCTAAGTTAAGACAAGGCTTAGGGATTGAAAACTGGTCTAAAAAAACCTATCAATCTATAAAGTTTGTAGTGGCAGGAGGGATTGTCAGATGATGAAGCTCTTCCAGAAACATGGCTCAACATATGAAGAGGCCTGTGCTGGAACTAGGTCTAAATACAGGGCTCTGTCTGAGCTTCACATATAATACAATGCATAAAGACTTGATGTATCTTTTAATTTTTTCTACATTAAAAAAAAAAATACCCAAACAACACAGAGGTTGGACAGGCAAAGACATGTAAATTAATGCAGTTGTCTGTAAGCTTCAGTCAGTAGTCTTGCAGTATTAGTTAGGTGAACTCTGTTTTATTTCCACCTTAGCAGAAGAGTATCTATCAAGGGTAATTCAGAAGACTAGCTAAGACAGCTTTTGTGAAGAACTGGACAAAGATAATGATTTAAAATTGGTGCCACTTGATCTCATGCACTGATCTATCCTTAGCACTGATGTACTCACCCTTTTCTTCTCCCATTGAGATGACTCTTGATTTACTAGACTGAGATACAATGAATGCAAGTTAGTAGATTTTAAGGGAAAAGTTCTGGTAACCTTTTTCTCATCTGTGCATATTGCATGAAGAGTATCTCCCTGTCTCTCTTCCAACAACCTGTCCTATGATGGGTTGAGCTAACCTTGCTAGCTAAGTCGTGTTTCCACCTAGTGGATCCAGCCTGACCGAGGACAGAACAGTGTGTGTATATGTGCTTCAAAGAGCACTTTCATTGTGTAGTTAAAACAGGATGGCTACTTCATCTTTCTTCCCCCCTTCTTGATGCAGGTAAATGCAGTTTGTTCTGATTCAGAAAGCCGTGCAACCTGTACCAATACAGGGCAACTTCATGTCAAATATACCTTCTTCCCTTCTGTGGCACTTCATACCAGTCTTCTAGTTGGTTGACTTGCTTTTATTTTTCTGGAAGTGAAAACCAGCTTTTTATTCTGGATCCCTATGGAAATGGGCTTGTAGAGGCAGGCTTGCTGTCTTTCTGTTCCTGTGAAACGTTCTCTGTTTGAAGTAACTTTTGACCAAACTGGAAAAATTCAACCATGGTACAACTCAATGGCAGAGGAGAGCCTCAAAATTACTGGTGTGCAGAGGAAAAAAAGAAGGAAAATAGAGCAGTTTGTGTGAACGGATGGACTCTGTGCTGAGCTCCAGACTTACGCTACTTGTACTGTTGAAAGTTAATGCACTTGAGAAATCCTTGCTAGCCCTGGTCTAGTTCAAGACTATGCGTGTCTCTGTGTGCGGCAGCTGGTATCAGTATTAACTATCCTGTTAACAGTGTTCATTTACAAACACTTTAAACAATAATGTGTGGACTAGGCCCGAGCGGCCAGGACCGAGTGGAGGTAACGAACTGCCTGAACTGCCAGGCTGTGGCCTGAAAACAGCACCGGGGAGATGGGGGCTGTAGGGAAACGGTGTCTAGGGGGGCGTCATTCGAGTTTAATCCACGCCAGAAGGACTGCTGTGGTGACGAAGAGATTCCTTTCCAGCCCCGAGTAGATTATTTTGCCGGAGACAACAGTACTGCCTGCAGCTGCACTTCCTGCTCCCGCCTGTCCAACATGGCGCAGTTACAGCTGTTGGCGCGGAGCGGGCGTTCCAGCAGGGATTGCTCATCTGTCCGCTCCAACTTCGTTCAGCGGCCCGGCAGGGAGGGAAGCCCAGCGCCCCACACGGGAAAGCGGCGGAGTCCACGCGCGGCAGCAGAGCTCGGGAGGATATTTACGGTATTGGCGCGCGCAAGCTGCCGTTACGGTAACGCAGGGGGGGAGGAGGGACTACGTGCGCGGGGGCGGGGCGAGCTGTGCTGCGTGCTCGGCCCCGCGAGGCGCGTCTCCCTCGCGAGCTCGGTGAAAGGATTTGGCGCCAGGCGGGTCCGCTCTGCAGCTGCCGCAGCCGCACGAACCAGCCGCGCCACCCACCCACCGCCTCCCGCCGGGGCCTCGACCCAGAGCCGCCGCCGCCCGCCCCAGCCCAGAGCCGCCCGCGCGCCGCCCAAGGGATCGAGCCGCCGCCGCCATGAGCTGCTCGCCCGTGAACGTGAAGAAGCTGAAGGTGTCGGAGCTGAAGGAAGAGCTGAAAAAGCGGCGCCTCTCCGACAAGGGCCTTAAGGCCGAGCTCATGGAGCGGCTCCAGGCCGCGCTAGACCAGGAGGAGGCTGGTGGGGGAGGCCCCGCCAGCAGCGCAATTGAGCCTGGCAACGGCAGCATGGAGGGGGAGGCAGCCGAAAGTGGCGGGGGCGCCTCGCAGCTCCACCAGGGGGGAGGCCTCGACCAGGCCGCGGCCTCCACCGCGGAAGACGACGACGAGGAAGGGCTGGAGGCCGCCGATGGCGACGCCATGGAGCTGGGCGAGGAG
Organism: Ramphastos sulfuratus; assembly: GCA_013399055.1. Classification (NCBI taxonomy): domain Eukaryota; kingdom Metazoa; phylum Chordata; class Aves; order Piciformes; family Ramphastidae; genus Ramphastos; species Ramphastos sulfuratus. Next base: position 42,883 of record WBNM01002642.1, read on the forward strand.
AACGGCGAGCGGGCGGGGGCCGGGGGCGGCCCGATGGAAGAGGAGGCGGGCGGCGAGGAGGAGGAAGAGGAGGAGGAGGAGGATGAGAACGGAGACGACCAGGGTTTCCAAGAAGGGGAAGACGAGCTCGCCGACGAGGAGGAAGCAGCGGCCGGGGATGCCAACGGGCACGGGGAGCAGCAGCCGCCCCAGCAACAGCAGCCCCCGCCGCTCCTTCAGCCGCGCGGCGCCGCCAAGGAAGCCCCCGGCAAAAGCCCTGGCGGCACCTCGGGGTCCCAGGTGGCGTCCCCCTCCGGCCCAGTAGGCCCCGCCAAACAGCAGCAGCAGAAAAAAGCAGAAGGTGGCGGCGGCGGCGGCCGCCCCGCGGCTCAGGCTGC
>WBNM01002643.1:0-51673 GCA_013399055.1 Ramphastos sulfuratus
GTTATGGAAAGCTTTGGCTTAATGTGGCTCTGTGGTAGTCCCACAGTGGAGAACTGGGCAGGGGCTGATTATGGTTTTGTGCCTTTTGGATGTTTTTATACTGTTTTATGCAGTTGTCAATAGTACCTCCATTTATATTTCTATTTTTTTCCAGTCCTGTGTGGAACATTTCCTTTACTCCTCTTGGAAGGCATAAAGAGCATCTGTTTTCACTCTCTAAACCCAAGACAACTTCTCATTACTGGATCTGAATACCGAATATTTTTGATTAACTAGGTTTAGAGATCTCGAATATCTCCCTTGTATGCTAAGTGAAATTTAATAGAGCTCTTCTACCTATCAGCCTACCAAATTCAGGAAGCATCTGTTTTTTACCCCTATTGCTTTACAGTTCCTGAGAAGGTTAACAGTAAAGATTCCTCTACCTAGGCTGTCTTGTGAGGGAATTCAGTATGATTATACTTGTTGGGCCTTCCTTTTAGCCACTAGTAACTTACTTGCCTACCTCACTGGTGCACTTTTCTAAAATCATATCTTTCCCCATAGCTATGTTCTCTAACAAGGTATTGGAGATTATTTAATCCTTTCTGATGAAATATCTTCATAGAAAATAGTGCATGTGACTTGTGCTTTGGTGTCCCTCTGGTGTTCCTGATAACTCAAGAAATCAATTTGTGTTCTTTTGAACAGAGTATGTCTTTGATACTCAGTTCTTTGTACAGGGGAGGTCAGGAAGACCTTGCAGAAAAAGGTCTTTTGGACAACTCTGTTGCTAGCTGATAAATCCAGAACTGTGGCCATGTCACAAGCCTTTTTGAAGTGCACAGCAGATTTTGCCAGCCTCCAACAAGGCTGCCAGATGGAGCTTCCTCTTGTGTTTGACACACGTTCTGTCTGAACTCAGGCAAGGTCATAAATCTCCTGAGAAGCAACCCCCACTCCTAACATGAAAAGAGCTATTCAGGATAAACTCAATGATTTCATGAGGGTTTCTGCTGTTGTTCAGGTAACAAGGACTGATCCAATGTTTGGTAGAGCAGTTCTTCAACTCTTGTTTTTACAGAGTACAGCAAGATGCACTGTCCAATAAATATAATGTAGGATCCTTGTTTGCAGCGATCTGTGGTGTAAATGGATATGTAAACTACTACTCAAAGTCAAGAGAAAAACTCTAAATGGTTGCTTATTAGAGACAGATTGTTTGAAATGCACATAGAATAATGAGTTTTAGAGATGAATTAGCTGTAGGAATTACAGGATGGAAGTCTTCAATTTGTTCTGTGAAAACAAAAGTGATAATCATAGTTTCTTCTAACCTTAAAATTAAGTGATTTTCTTAGAGTAGTTTGCTTTGCTGTGCAGAAGAAATTGGAGAGATTTGCTTTACTGTACCAGAAAATACAATGTGCTCTATCACAGGAATGTCATCTGACATCAAAGTAGTTAAAAAAAAACAAAACAAAAAACCCAAACCAACAACAACAACAAAAACCCAAAACAGAACAAAACCAAAACCCCCAAAACAAAACAAAACAAAACAAAAACAAAAACAAAAAAAAACAAAACCAAAAACCAAAAAACCCAAAACCCCAACACCAGAAAGACAGAACATATGAAACATTTACATAACCAGACAGGTTTATTTGGACAATACTAGAAGGAAATTTATTACAACAGGTTCATAGATGTTAAAAGTAACAATTGCCAAAAATGTCTTGCCCTTGAAAGGTGTTCAGCTGGCTCTGGAGTTCACTCATTTGATTAAGACAATCTGTTCTCTTTGCAGGGAAATGCAGTGGATCAACCTGAAGAAGTCATTTCCTTTGTAGGAAGATGTCATAAGGTACATACCCATTGCCAAGTGAAAGGGCCATTATCTGGCTTTCCAGAGCACATAATCAGATAAAGAACAGTTTATTTGGGGCCCCATGCCATTTGCTTTTGGGTTAGAGCTGGTACCTTAGTATGATTTGCTTAATTATTGCAGTGTAAGTGTTAAAGGTGAAAAGCACCTGCACCTTCAGTATTTACAGATGTCATCAATGTATTTGCACTAATTAAGTCTGATGTTTTTGTGTACAGTATTTACCAATGTCCTCTCTGAGCTTTGCAGAAATATTTTTTTATGCATTTCTAATTGTTTTTTTAAAAGCAGTTAAGATAGTTTTGGTTCTCTGGAATTCTATAGTTATCATCATGAAGATAAACAACCAAACTGTAATAATTAAACCGTACCAGAGGCTAGAGGATTTAATAATACTTAGAAAACTGCCAATTACCTCTGACCAGAGTGAAGACCTTGTAGAATGATATGGTCCTGATGTATGCTACACTTCAGAGACAACCAGAAATTATAAATAACATTTAATCTCTCACTAATGTTGAATACTATTATCCATGAATTTGGGGTATCAAGGTTCTTTACAGGTGTATACATTACCTTGTAATTGCTCCATTATTTCACTCTCCAAATTATTGAAGGAGGAGCCCACACACTCTTATTGATGCAGTACCGTCATGTCTGAAAGATTTCTATGCATAAGAACAGAGCAGAAGAGTGAAATGTTTTTCTCTCTGTAATAATTTCCTCCTTTTCCCAAATATTCTGTAGAATAGAGGCTTTACTAAAGCAGTGGAAGTCAAATCCTTGAAAACATTTGATAAATGCAGTTGCTAAAAGCCCTCATCTCCAACAGTTTTTCTTTTGTTAGACTGAAGTCTGCTTCTGGTTATTTCAGTATATCTCTGTTTTGCACATGATCACTGAGCAAGTCAAAGGAGGCAGGACCAACACGGAAAGGTGTGACAGTGATGTGTAACATCTGGAAGGAATGTTTCAAAGCTAGGTAATGAGACAGGAGTTCTTTAATAATATTTAATTGCAAGAATAAAATGTTCTTCGGCTGACTTTTCTGGGGGAGATGTTTTCGTTGTCATTTTCTAAGCAGAAAGATGTTTTCTAGCTGGGTCTCACCCCTCCCCAGGACTGTATCTATCTTGTGGCTCAGATCATGGGAGGTTTGCATCTGAATGGAGATGAAAGAACTTCTCTGGCAGCTAAAGCCAAAGATGGGTTGCAGCTGATTCCTGAGGTAAATGAGCTTTTGTGCTGGAAAGTAGTTCATGCTTTTATAGTAATAGGATCTAGCAGCCCTTGGTTCAGATAGCGACAGTTGGTGCTATTGTACTTCATTTAGGAGATTGGAAGCAGTTTTTCCTTCAGAAGTAAAGGCAGCTTTCAGAACCAAAGCTTTAGCATATGCATATGGCAATATTGGTAGTTCTTTGTGCAGTGTGGAGTGCTTCAGATTCGTCTCTTCCTAAAATAAAACCAGCACTTTATGGTACAAACATATGTTTTAAATGTAATTACTGCCAGAGACTAGTGATTTGATATGACTCAGTTTTCTCAAGAAGTGTCAGACTCTGTATGGTATCCTAACATGGGTGTCCCAAATCATCTTTATAAATATTTTGCTATCCTGATAGCTGGAAATGGCTCAGCTGAAATCTCAGGCTTATCTCATAGTGAAGAAGGGGAATGGAGAGTGTGGTCTGTGGCTTGCTGTATCTGCATAGATCTTGCCCTGTTTGGGATAACTTCAATCTCCTGATCCCTAGGACTGTCAGTCCAGGACCTTAGTACTTTTCCTCTGGCACTGTACTCTCAGAGGAAGGCTACAGAAGGAGCATACAGGCAGCAGAAACACCATTTAAAATGACAGCTGTTTATCTCTTGTACATTTCTCTGTGGAATGAAAGCAGACAACAATTTCCTGTCCCTGCAGTCTGAGTACATGTGAAAGAAACTCACAAAACAACCCACCACAAAAAAACAACCAACCAAACCCAAAAAACACCAAACCCAACCTAATTTCTGTGGTTCAGTCTGTGTCCCAGTTACATCTCAACTTCAGAAACCTTCACAGAACTTGCAAACACCCAGAAGTTCTATCTTTACTTGTGAGCTATTTTGATACTGTAAGGATAGTTTCCTTCATTTCTAACTTCAGCAGGCTTTACATATCAAGTATCTCCTTCACTTGAGCGCTGTCTCTCCTCAATGTAGGTGTTGTGTGCTCCACATTAATACACAGACTTTGACATTAAAGAATTGCTGTGGAGATGCTAGTTGGCTTCTGAAAGATTCAACTCACAAGCAGGATCATAGAAAAAAATTCTGATGAGAAGAAAGAATGAATAGTATAACAAGGCATTGGTAATTTGATGATGTCTCCCAGCACCTCCAAAAGAACTGCAATAAATAATTTTCAAACTCATTAGCTTCTACCTCACACACATAATGGCAAATAAAAAAACACTCTTTGAAGACTTGTAGGTGTGTTCCTAACAGGTGATCTGTAAGGACATTGATTTTGATATAAAAATGATAGAGCACAAGCAAAGCATCAGAATGATGCAAAGGAGACAGAAGAGAAATCTAGGGAGGAAAAAAGGAAATGCGGAGGCAAATACATGAAATGATTTCACAAGGGCTTTGAATTCAGTCATTATCAAAACTTTAGTGTAGGTAACTGTACTTCTAATATTTGTTGACCATTCAAATACAAGATAATTCTTAAGATATAAGGATCTGTAACTAGAAAAATTTATTAACTTCATGTAATATATTGTTTAGGACTAAATAGATCATAACTCGGAATTTCCAGAAAAGGGCAGGAGACATTCTGTGTATGCTGGCTTGCAGATGTGGGCTCCTGGAAAGAGCATGGAGAGTCTGTAAAAGCAATATGAATTTGCAAACTGGGTTGTCCATTTAATAGCAATTATCACAACCAGACTACAAGATATGGTTGTGTACTGCCTGCCCCAAAGGAGTTGTCTGATGCAACACGGTGATGGAAATGGTGCCAGCTCAGCACACTGATCCACATATAAGCTGAAACTGAGATCTAAGAAAACCAACTCCTCCTATGTTCAGAGAATGTGCTTTCAAGGTCTTTGCAGTGACTGGCAGAGCTGTAGCTGGCAAAAATCAGGAAAAGGAGCATAGGGTCTAGCCCTGTCTAAATCTCTTTCTTCTTAGCTCTTCCTAGTAGACTTTGCAGTGGGTCAAGTTCAGTCAACACCACAAAGGGCTACAAGGCTTAAGAACAGCTCTGTCATGCTAAGGTGGTCTTTGTGGCTTTATCTTTGTAAACTGAGGTAATTTATATTCAGCATAATGTGGTGCTCTCCATTACACCTTTACTGACTACACCTGCAAATAACACCTCTAATTTGTGTGGAAGTCCAGCAGTTCAATCTTTCTTATCGATGCAGCATGACTGTTTCAGAACGCCAGGAAATAGTTTATCTGAACAGTTTATTTTCATAAGCTGATGTTCTCAGGTGGTGTCTGGAGACTAAGAGACTATTTTTTTCTCATCCAGCTTTTCTTCAGCAATCATGAAAGAAAATTTTGCCCTTCCCCCACTTGCCAAGTGTATCGGAGCTGTGGCTTTTTCAGTACTATTTTTATAAGGAGTAAAAAAGAGCACACGACTTTTTAGTCACATATGTTTTGCCTTGTGGTATGTACTTGAAACACTAGAATGCGTCAAACTTTTCATCTGCATAAAAATTAGCATATGCAAACAATAAGAGAAGTGAAGGACATACCTATTTTGAAAATCAGTTTCACCTTGAGATTTCTGAAGAGAAAAATGCATGGTTGTGTTTTTTTTTTTAAATAGCTGTATTTATGCTCCTTTAAGGCATAATAAAACTCCCAGTTTTCGGAAAAGAATGAACAGACAAATGTTCTCTAAAACTTAAGGAAAACTAAGAACACAGAAAAAATCTGAAAGGAAAAAAAAGGCAAAACTGTCATCTTAATAAAGTCAGGCATAGGCACTAAGCTTACTGAAGCTGAAAAGATTTTTCTATTTATCTCTAGGAATTGTGTATAAAACCTTTGCAATTAACGTGCATATGCCAGGTGCTTCACTGCTGGACCTTCTAATGAGTTGCCATTTCCATTTCCCAGTACTAAGGAATAGAACCCCAACAACCCGAAAGATTTTAAATATGCAATAAACTTGGAAGAGTAGTTTGTTTATTTACTTTCTCCTTTGAGGTTTTTAGATGGAATTCTGAAACACTTTTCAATGTAAGCAAAAATTCATTTTCAGGTTCAAATCCTTTCTGATGGAAGGAAAATGAATTAATAAACAAAATTCAGAAGTGTTGACTAAAATATTAATCTGCAGTGGCTGAGCTAACACCAGTGTTGATATTTAAAGTATTCACAATTTTTTGAAAGATTGCCTTTTGTTTGGAAGACTCCACATCCTTGAAATTCTAAAGTACCCTAGGAATGCTTTGGTTTTGTCTGAGCTTCCAATAGAACTCAGGCAAGAACTTGGGGTAACTTTGAAAAACCAGCTTTTTGCAGTTCTAGATAAAAGGGTTTTGATTTTAAAGAAATGTGGTGTAGGGGAAAGAAAAAGGAATAGTTTGGGGGTTTTTTTCTGAGCTTTTCTCACTTCTTCCCATGCTGAACTTTGACCTTTTGTTTAAAACTGGTTTTCCTGCACTCACTCCAACAACACCAGAAAGTTCTTATGATGGAACCTTAGGATTTCTATCTCTGCCTCATCTCTTACAATAAAATTGCTCTTCATCAATTCCCAAAGTATGATATTACACAAACTTCAACTCAGCTTCCTAGTTATGTCAATGGAAATCAATTACGTCAATTCTTCTGAACTTCTCTCACTTCCAATACAGACTCTTCACTCTAAGATCTAGAAAGTCGCTACAGAAACTTTCCCACAAGTATTTTTTAAAAGCAAAACACAGCAAAATCCTTCCTTCAGTGAAAAAAACCAAACCTAAACAAACAAAAATAAATTACCGCAAACTTTCTGTTCTTGTAAAGAATTGAAGAGTCATTTCTGAGTTAAAACATTAAACAAGGAAATGACAAAACAGCTTTGAGGGCACTGGAAGGAGCATGAGAAACTTACAATTGTCAAAGGGATTTCAGCAGGAAGTGCAGTGCTATGACACATACCACTCAATGGTCAAGGTTACAGCCTGAGTCTTAAAAAAACCCAGATTCACGGAATCCCATGCCTTTTCATTGCGCTACAGGGCTGTGGTTCCTAGAAAGCTATTTCTAATGATTTTACTGTGAGCTGCTTTGTATTTTACTAATTCTAAAATTCCCAGAGCATGTTCTTGAGTATTTTTAACCATTAATAACCCAAGAATAATTTACAGGATCACGATCTACACAGGCAGAAAGAAAATCAAAACAAATCTTAACTCAGTTCCAATTCTCAGATAATCTTTTTCTGTGATAGTCTTACTTCTGTTTGTACTGTTCAGAGATGACAAACATTTTGTTTGCTTGAAGTTGAAGAGCATATACTTGAATACTTAATTAGGATCTTGGTATCAATGTAGATTTGGTATTCAACCTTGCATTTGTGAAAGTATAAAATGATGAGGCACTGCTTCAGGTAGTTTGAGTTTCTGGAAGTGTAATTTGTATTCTAACGTATTTACAAGAATAAAAGAAAGATGGTTATTAACAGGAAAAGGATTAAACCAAACCAGATATACAGATATCCTGGTGTTCGGAGCAGAACTAACAGCTGAAATCTTGCCTAAACTCCTAATATGAAACTGTGAAGCAATAGGAAATTGAAGATAGCAAGTTTACTGAATAAAGTTCTGTTATCACTGAATGGAACTATATTAAGGAACAGTGTCTTGATATAGATCTGCACAGCTACCCAGGAAATAGAGCTGTGTCCTTTTAACACGATGGATGTTTTAGTTTGATCTATGGCTTGGTCCTGTAGCTCAGTAAAGTGGAACTGCTGTTGATGTAAGTAGTCACAGTGTTGTGTTAAACTAACAGTGCAAACTCCAACATCTGTCAGGCTTCATCTGGGCTTGTCTAGGCCAACATGAGGATTTTTTATTTTTCATTTTTAGCTTGTTTAGCTGTAACATCAACTACACAAATTTCTGCTAGATATTTATCTAATGACCAGGGGGACTGCTACCTAATTTGGTTTAGCTTTCACTTAATGTTTACAGTTGTGTGACACAACAGTTAACCTTACAAATTCTTTAACCTATGCAGAGTAATTACAATTAGTTATTTGTGGAGAGTGAGCTGTCTGTGGCCCTTGACCAGAGCAGAGGAACACAGACATGGGCAGAAGCTTTGAAAGTACAGGTCCATGAGGATATCAGAGGCTTCATGGCTCAAAGCCAAGTAACCGATGGCCTGATAATAGTCAGCCAAAGAACAGAGCTTTGAGAACTCCATAAAAAGAGCTTTAGGGGTAACAAGGTGTTATGAGATATTTTTATTAATATCTCTGAATATTAATTTTTTATATTAATATTTGAAAATTCGGGGGAAAATCCCTCAGATTCTTTGGATTTTCGGTCGACAGGAAATATTGTCACACAGGATATTTATTAACACAGAATTAANAGAGCAAAATTTATTCAACATATATAGTAAATTTGGTTGTAATGTAGATGTGAGGCAAATGAATATAGAGCAAGGCATAGAGCATATCATCCAACACACAAAAACTTGCTTGTGACAGCTCAGTAGCAGTGGGAAAATTTGGAAAGAAAATGAAAAGTCAGTCTTGAGTGACTTTTGTAATGAATTGTTAGTGTCTAGGCATGCTTTATATAGCATTAAATGACATTACTTAGTTATATTTTTTTTCAAATATTATATTACTAAAATAATAATTACAAGAACCTTCTACTCTAAGCTATTGAAAGGTATTAAAGTTGGAGATGTCTGTGCAACTGTGCCTTGAACTGAATATAATAGAGGAACTGAGTTGAGATAAATTTCACTTTGGAGTATACAGAGTTAAATATTGACTTAAAAAATCAGACACCTCTGAGCCCAGGTAAAGGTGTTCCTTATGAGGTTAAGTAATTGCTCACTTACATGTAATGTTGCATCAAGTGAGTAGATGGCATTATGTGGAAATCGGCAAAGTAGAAGCATTTGGACTTTCAGTATGTTTCCTGGGCTGTCTAGATGTCTTCTGTGAAAATTGGTCATATGATTCCATCCTTTATTTCTCTCCCACTTTCCCAGTTTTACTCCATATTTCTTTCCTTCCCTCCTTCCCTCCTTCCCTCCTTCCCTCCTTCCCTCCTTCCCTCCTTCCCTCCTTCCCTCCTTCCCTCCTTCCTTCCCTTTTTTTTAGCTTATTCCTAGCTTACTAACAGATTAATTTTGTGTTTACACTTAAAATAATTAAAAAGCAGTTGCTTAAGAGTATATGTTAAATATTTAAGTGTTAGTTTTGATTTTGAAGAAATTGTTTTAATATTCTTTAAATTTTGAATTGATACAGTGAATTGACCAATATCAGTATGTGTCATGATAACAAATGCTGTGAGTTTTGGATCCCTGATTTGAAACTAGGGGACCTGATTATTAGATGTTCCATATGCTTTGGAAAGCAGCTTTTGGAGGTCTTAATGTGCCTAAAATATGTTGTCAATTGGGTCTCCTTCAACTCCTATTAAGTGTAACAATGACAACTGTGTGATTTATTTGCCCATTTCCCCCCATTCCTTCTTTAGGAATTCAAATTTGCTTCCTTGCTTCGCTGATTTAATCTCTACCTTTTCTGTTGATGTTGAGTTACTGCTTCTCTAGTTGCAGAGCTGTATCTATTACAAAAAAGTTGAAGGCATTTGAGGGCTTTGTTGATCTAGATACTTACTGCATGTGGGCCAGGGTGGTCCCTTCTGGATTTTAGGCTGCATTGGACTACAACATACCATTTCAAAGAGAAAAGGTGGTGATGCTTCCTGCACAGCAGCACAGTGCTGAAGTACTCTTGTCATAAAATGAGCATTTCTGTAAAACTCCAGTGCTTCTGCTAGGGCTCTGTACTAGGTAAGGGCAATTGCAATGAATCTTCTCTGGCAGTTGTTTCTGCAGTGTAAATGCATCACAATTATGTTTTGGTGTTGCAGGAACTAAAAAGCTGAGAAACAGGACTGACTGAACTGATATGTGGTCTGAAGAGATGAGAGCAACTGGTGATATAGACAACAGGGTTTTAGTTTGACAACTCCTTCTGAAATTGGCTCAGCCTTGCATGACTGCATTAGTCACATGCAAATATCCCAAAACATCAAAACACAGTTATTTATATCAACATTAAGATGGCTTTGACAATGTTGATTAAAAAATGTACTTTATTCACTCTTTTCTATGCAATTTATTCCATCAGGAAAATCTTGTCATGATTCCAAAAAGCAGAATCCTGTGTGTCTTTCTGCTTTCTCAGTAAGAGAAAAAAGTGATTAATGGTAGCAAAGAAATGAATCCTGAGTGCTTGAATTAAACTAATGGGAGCTCAGCTGTTACACCACCAGTAAATGGGAAGGGAAACTTTTCATCTTGCTGATGCTGAAGAGCCCTGCTTCATCATCCCCTTTTCTCTGCTTGTTTTCATTGTGAAATTCTCATTATGACAACTAGGAGCTGACATCTGCTGGAGAGAGTTCTTATGGATAACTCTTTTCCTGTTAACAGAGGCAAAAATCTGATGGATGAAAGGGGAGAGAGACTATATTAAGATGCTATTTTTCTTGGACTAGAAGGGGTGAAAGCTAACAATACAACTGAATAGACTTCTTCATCCTTTGGTGGAGGATAAATACATGTGAAAATTCTGATAGCTCTATCCCTGTCCAAAGGATAGCCAGATATGCTTAGGATTCATGAATCATTTGTTTTTTTCCTTGAGTATCCTTCAGAGTTGAAGAGATCAGAATGATAACTGGCATAAACAATTGGAAGGATAGGCAGATTTAAAGGAAGGGAAAATTAAAGGCATTGAGCAGGGTTGGTAGCAGAAAAGACTGGAGGGAAGGTGTGTGCTGTAGTTGGGTGGGGAGTGATCAGATTCCACAGATGACTAAGGGAGAATTGTATGAGAAATATCTGACCTTCACAAATAATTTCAAGAAGGACCTTTTGGGAAAGGGAATCTTGCAAAGCCAAGAGCATTTGGGTAGCTATACTAGTAATACCATCTTAATCTTATGATGGAGATAACCTTGGTAATGGATTCAGAAACACTGAATGTGCATGGCTGTAGTAGAACTGTGACCAGTCATAAAAAGTATGTTGAAGTGAATTGTTCACCTGGGAAGAGATAAGGACAGGCCAAAATGAATGGGGAAATAAAAATCATGGAAAAAAAAGAGGAGGAGGGATCAAAAAGGTCAGTTAAGTACAAGCAGGCTGCTGATCAGTACCCTTGCCTGGCAGAGCACAGCATGGTGTCACCACAGCTTATTCTCTGTTCTTACTGAGCTCTATTCCTGATGATTTTCTGTTCAAATGTGCTCTTTCCTCTGTGCGCATGTAGGCACACTACTGAACTTGTGAGTGTGTATCCGTACCTGTGATGTACATATCCACCCTGCCACTGACCAAACTCGAAACTGGGAGCATTAGACACTTGATTCTGACTAGAATGGAAGGAGCCCTGAGTCAGAGCCCACCAAGCCAGAGAGAGGAACTCCCTTGCATAGCCAAGTCTTCCAGATTCACCTTCACCTTTCAGCAGGGAAAATGTAACATGTTGTCTAGAGAGGGTAGAATTAAATGTGAGTAACCATCCTCTAGTAAATTTCCGGTCTCCTTGGACAGTGTGCTGCATGCATCAGTAGTGATTGCCATGGCATGTTACAGAAATAGCTCCCCTCCTTCCCTTCCAGGAACTTAAATTCTTGCAGCTGGGTGCACAAGTGTGGCAAGCTTGCCTTAGCTCAGCTCCTCAGGGCAGACAGCCACAGGCAGGCTTATTTCTCCCTGTTGCTGCCTGTAGCACGAGTCAGAAGGGGCTTGGACGAGCTTCTGTTAGAGCCAGATTGCCTCAGGACCTCTGCTTTCGACAGTGTGGCACAGGCACAGGTCTGAGCTACCCCTAGATATGCTCTGACAGAAACACATTGGTGTGCTGGAGGTGATAGGAGCATGTGAAAAAAATAACAGTTGCCAGAAGTGAACTGGGCAGACAGGTAGGCATGTTAAAGTGAGTACTGTGTAGGCAGTGATATCTCCTCAAAAGGAGAGAGGAAACTGGGATAGGAAAAATGCATGAGTTTGGGAGAGGATGTCATGAAAGTACAGCAGAAACAGGATATGGAGATTTGGAAGACAAGTGAATTAGAACAGTGAGAGCTTGGCAATGCCAGATAGTTTATCTCATATTTCTGTGTGCTCTAAATGTCAAAAATCTGCATTCATCTTCTGCATGGTTAGGAGTTTTTTCCAGCCTCTTTTCTTTAAAATGATCTGAAATGTCTTTAAAATGTATGTGCAAAATACACTAAACTTCAGATCCAAAGTTACTCCACTAATTGCATTTCCTGTCCTCGTTTTCTTTGTTTAATTGATCTGAAGATATTACACAATGTGTTTGCTACTGAAATATCATGAAAAACTGATTTGTTAAAAGTGCTCCAGGTGTGTGTGGGGATGTTAGGCTTCTTTTGCAGTGAGGGGATTGAATAGATACAAGATCTCTTCTTGGCTTTGCCAAAGATTTATTTTGAGACTTAAAGCATTTGGATGTGTTAGTTGCCAAAGAAGATGATGGGAAGACTAATGACTGCTAATTGTATTTGGGGTGCTGGGTGAATGTGAACTATAAAAGTATTATTACCTTGGATCTGATGAGATGTGCATTTACTTTTTGTAGGAGTTTACTACTAAGGCAATGTATTTATCTAAGCCATTAGCAACAATACTTGATGGTGGTGTAATCTCTCTATGTTAATTTCTGTTACATGTCTCTCTCTTGGAGGAGTGCTTGTTACTTCTGTTAGGGTTACTCCATCCCACCTGAGAAGTACAGGACAATACTTTTAGCTTGTTCTGTGATACAATGTTAAATTGTTAACAATTTCACAGTTGTTAAATGCACAAAAGATGTGTTGATATGCAGGCTTCCTAATCATGATGTCAGTAACATAAGAAGAAGTCCTTTATGACACTATAAATAAAAATGACAGTCCACTTAGATTCTTTGCATGGTTTGTCAGTTCCAATTCTCATCTGTGTTTCTAAGTATTTTCAAATATGTCAAGATCACAACATGCTTTGAATAACTTACAAAGTTTGACTTTTAAATCTAACAAAATCTGAGATCTCCTCTCCAGTCTTACTGCTTCTTACGCTTTAGGTATCAGCTATGCAGAAAAACCTCCTGACCATGTATTTTTCTCGTTGATTTGTACACATGCAATGTGTATATAAAGCAAAGTGTTTCTACCTACACTGTACTAACTTAATAAATATTAATGTATCTGCAACATAGGTAAGAAGCTTGACACTTCCCCCCCATGTCCTTGAATTCTGACCACATTAATACCATTAATAACATTAAGATACTTTGTTTCTGGTGTTAAAGGCATATAAACACTGTAATTGTTATCTAAGCTAATCCATGACCTAACATAAGCCATAGACTTTCCCTTCACCTGGTCTGGGTGATAAACTGAAGCATGTTTTTCAGAAAGAAACCTAGACTTGATTTATAAAGTGTAAATAATGTAGATGCCAGCAGATGCCTTGGTAAGGTGTTTCAGTGACATTTTATTCTCAGGAGTAAAGAAAATGTGACATTCTTGTCATTAATTTTGCTAGATACTGTGATATCTGAACATGCTGATAGTTGCAATGGTGCTGAATATTGTCTACTAGATTAAATAAGCTTTTTCATTTGAAAAAGCTGGCTTATGTGACTTTAACTTCAATTAAAAACTTTCCTTCCCTACAACTCATTGGACTGAAGTAGAGCTCTCTTTTGAGAAGACAAAGGATGGGGCTACAAAGGGGCAGACTGAAACAGGCAAAAGGTGATTAAAGCAGTAATTTTCAGGCTTCTTTTAGCAGAAAATAGTAAAAGTTAGTAGCTCTTTCTAAATAAGTTTTCTTCAATTTTGCTTCTGTGGATAATTCTGTTACAGAAAGTGATCATGAGAAAATACCAATTAATCCAAACATACCACATGCAAGTGAATTAGTAAACTCTAGTTACGCGCAGGCTTTCCTGAAAAATGACTTATTCTAATAATAAAATTTGAAAATAATAATGAGCTTGAGTTACCTACTTCTGCATTTTAAAAACAAAATTATTAATTAATTTCCAAGTTATTTTTAAATTTCTTCTTGAGAATGGGAGGCCACTAATTGTTTTATACTAAAAAAAAAAAAAAGGCTGAAGCATTGCCAAAAGTGCAAAACTCAGTCATAAATCTCCAGATGACAGAAGCCTGTGTCCAGAGTGGGAAATGGGGAATGAGATATCTGAACATCATCTTCATCTTAAGTGAACGACATTCAGTACTATGTGTATCGGCTGATGTTTGGAATAGATCTGCTTACCCACTGGAAAACATTACCAGATGACACTCATCTCCAGGATAACTTAGGTCTTTCCTGAGCTGTAATTCATCTTTTGAAAACTTGAAGCCTTGCAACAGAACTAAACAGAAATACCCTACGGTCAAGGCATAGGAGGACTTTCCCAGAACTGGAGAGCAGATAGGGCTGGAGAAGCAAAGCAGCTAAATTAATGAGACCAGCATGCCAAACTGTCAACTCTATGCATACAAAAGTCATAGAAATTAACTGCCTGGATAAAATGAAATTATGGTACCCAAGCAATAACTTTGTATCAGCTAGCTATTTTGGTAAATGGCTTATTAGTTCAACTATTACTTTATTAGTGTGTCAGAAAATGGGCTAGTTTGGATTGTGCTTGATCATGGTTCTGTATCAGAAGTTCTTCAGATGGGTGAATAAAAAAGAAATAAAGTACTAGAAGACCTACAGACAGATGAGGGGTCAGAACATGCTTGCTAATTGGTGTTTATTTTTAGTCAGTGAGATTTTTTTTTTATAGTAATTAACGTTTGCTTTTGAATAACTACTCTGCTTTAACTTCTAAAGCTAACTTTAGAAGTTAACTTAGCTAAGGTTTACTGTAATTGTGATACTTTAAGATTTGAACATTCATAAAGGCATAGAAAGGTCTCTCCACTATGCGTAATAGTAGGTTGGCTGATTACTTCAGTGGGAGACTGACAACTGTGTGCTCTAAATTATATTATCAGTGTTTAGAAAGATTTGCTTCGAATCCTAAATATACATGTATATGTGTGTGTGTGTGTGTGGGTGTGTATAAACAAAGAAACCCCACAAAACCCTACATCTCCCACGTTTAAAGTGTGTAAGAATCACATTTGTCTTCATTAGACACAATTTAGAACAGGCCTCTGTAACCCCAGCTGTAAGCTTGTCCTCAGCCATTTTGGGGATTTGCTGTCCATGCCTAGGTATAGACACATTTAATAATAATTTTGTTTCAAAAGTAGTGTAGCTGTAGGAAGCAAGTGATACAACAATAATATCTTGCAAAGGAAATTGATGTTTCATAATATTCTGTCTCAGTTTGACTCAAAAGAAATTGATGATCAGGTCTTTTAAATGTTTCAAAGCAGCACCAAGTGATTGAGAAGTATCCTCCAGCTAAAGAGAGAATCATTACAATAGCAATAATAATTCTAGTGAAATATGATTTTAAAAAAATCAACATTACACTGTTGCTTCTAAATTGCCTGTGTTCTTGCAATTTATAAATAAGGTTTTACACCTGTCCTAAATTAAGCTTTAAGACTGATACTGCCCTTGATATTGGAAACTGCAATTCCAAACTGTAGCGTTGGTAAGCAGAAGTTACTCTTCTTGTTCAGGAATATTCTGTGCACTACCATGCTCAAACACTGTAGAGTTAAATATTTCAAATTTCAAATTTAACCTAGGTTCTGAGCATACTCATTTTAAACGAGTTTTCTCTTCACTTCTGTATACATAGAATTTTATGTGTGGTACTCAAATCTTACACTATATTTAGTAGGTTCTTGGAAAAGGAGGACTGCTCCAAGGGCTCTTTTCAGAACTCATTTAAGCATGAAAATGAAATATACTTACGTGTGCTGTATGGGCTAGATGTCTCCTGCCACTTAGGAGGTTAATGCTGGTGTTACACAGGTCAAGTATAACACTAAGTGCATGAGAATTGCTTCATTGTTCTACCTTTCATCTGGGCAACATGTTTCTGTGTTAATGCAAGAAGACAATAACATTCCAAGTTTTCAAGTTAGGTTAATTACCTCAGTTTAATAACTTTTGTGAATAAAATGTGTTTTCTTCTGTTATCTCAGAGGAAAACCTCTATATGGCATGACTGGTCAGTAACTAACTTTCAAGAAGTAGACCATTCATAGCAACCAATATCTATAATAAAAAATTTTCCATCATAAAAACTATGTTTGTTTTTTTTCCTCATCACAAGCTGCATGATAAAACATCATACCTACACAATAAGTATCTACTCTGTGCATGTGTTCATTTGTTACTTCTACCATTTTCCCTCCATTTTTCCACAAGAAGATAGTGCCACAGAAATGAAAGGGTTGGAAGATTGTTTAGGGGAGCATCTGGATTTTTTTTTTTTTCTGTTTTCAAGGGAAATTGTCTTTTAACAGACTGTACATCTCAGTTACATGAATTAAGTATGTTTTCTTAAAAGTAAATGAAAATGGAAGGTTTTGATCCTTTTTGATAAAAATATGAGCATTTTATTCCCTGTTGGGAGCCAAGTTTATTCAGTTCAGCAGCCGAAGCTGAACCATTTCTAGGACTTTAACTTCACACCAGTTTGGAACATTATTCATGGTGTGTTGTCACAGAGACTTCTATCTGCTTCCAGAAGTGCTTCATAGCCATAACCATTGCAAACTGGTATTGCTAGTACTAGCAGAAAAATTGGCAGCTATTGCTGTACTGGTCATGCTTGGATCCTGCATACAGTCTGATACCTCATCAGAGGTCTCATTGCTGCAGTTTTGCAGGTGGAGTCATTAGAAAGAAGGGTAGGGTATTCTAAGAAAATTAATCCTGCAGGTAATGCCCAAGATGAGCTGCATCTACATCTTCTCCTCTGTTTTCTTCCTTTATTCATGATGTATTTGCTTAACAGCTGCTATTTGACTTTTTTATCCAAGGACTTTTCCTCTCTTACATCTTCATTGTAATGATCAGTAGTTTTCTGACTTAAAAAGTAACCTGATTATTATTTTCTTACAGGAAAATTAACTGTTTATTAGTAAGAATTAATTTAACATCCTCTTCCAGCCGTTTATGATAACAGCAATCTCAGAATTTTTTATACAGTGTAAGACATGAAAGATTTTTTTCCCCTCTAATCTGGAAAGTGATTCTGTACATAGGTATAAGTGCTAGTCACTAATTTTCATTCTTAGGTAATCCCCAGGGAAATCCTTTCAAGTGAAAACAGAAATATGAGGACTTGATGTACTCTCTGACAGATTCCACAAGGTGCTACAGACAAGTGGATGTCAGCTGCTCACAGTTTAGACCTCTCCCTTTGTCTCCTCTGGAATGGATTACTGCTATGCTGTCAGTGGGCTACACCAGATAACCATGTAGAAATTGCAGTGACTGCAGATTGAAGCAGCTGTCTGCTTAGTGTGTTCTCATCAGAAGTTAGGCCTGCATTTCCTGGAATCATGCCAGTTTCTTATTGATTTGTAGGTGAAGTTCATGGCATTAGCTGGCTCTTATTCCTCATGACAGTTGTAAGCACATGATGCTGGAAGGAATAGTGGGTCAGTGTGGTTTTTTTACTCTGCAATATGCTGTCTAACGCAACCCACTATCTCTGTCTTCTGTGAGTGCTCTCTGAATGAGTAAAGAAGTGGGTTTGTTTCTTGTTTGAGATACACCAAAGAGTAAAATCTTGAGTGTTGGTCCCAATGGATATATATATGTTTATTAATACTTTCTGCAGTATTGGTGTGTCCAGCAGCAAGTGTGAAATAACCAGTTACCTACTATGAACATCTGCGATCCAGAACTTTAAAGCTCTGGTTGTAATGCCAAAGTTATCTGTTGCATTCTTACCTTAGGTTTTGGTATCTTCAGATCTCAGAAACTGCATGAAAAGTATATAAACAGGCTGTGATAAAATGGTATCTGACAATGTTTCTCTTTATGAGGCCATTAAAACAGGAATCATAACACTTCTCTGATGTCAGAAGTGTCTGGGCTCCCACAGATACCATTCTCATATATTTTCTCAAATTACAGGGCTTTGGCTAGATGAAATCAGTCAATATCTGATTGCACCTTAGAGGAGTCATTTATGAGCCCACTTTATTTACCCGTGCCACTTTCTGTCTTTCAGCTGACCAGAGTTTTTAATTTCCTGATCCAAACTGGCACTTTGCATTGCTGAGTGCTGTTAACTCTCAAACTGGTCCTTCACTTTTCTAATTTAATTTCTGACTTTTAATACCATAATTATCCTGAGGATATTTGAGTGGCTAATTTACAGGCACAAATACATTTATTTTTTTAATAAAATCATTTAGGTCTTTCAGCATATTAGTGTTTTCAGGATGCAATACAAGGATAGTAATGCATTCTGCCAGCATTGGCATTTGGTAGAAAATTGGAGTATATATTTAATAGCAAAGAATTTTTCTTGTGTAACTTGAGTATTTTGCTAATGCAGTCAGCAAGGGCAATGCAATGTTAGAAATTATTTGGAAGTAGTGGAGAAGAAAACAAAAAATAGTTGTCACGTTGTATAAATCTGCTGATGTCTGCATAATCCACCAGCTCAAAATGTTGACAATATTCACAATACGTAGCAGAGGACTGTAAATTCCAGACAGAGGGATGATAAAGCAGTGGAATGTGTGAAATATCTTTTTTTTTTTTTTTTTCTACTAGGAGGGATTAAATATTTGCAGAATTTCCAATGTAGCAGTGTGGGTGTGAAGATACCAGAAGGCAAATATATACAAATAGTGCAATGTTATGAGTTGCTTGGGAAGAGTAAACAGAGAAAAATTTTATACTGTTTCTTATGACACAAGATCTAAGGGAGATGAAATAAATTGATAGATCAGATTGATAAAAACTGACAGAATACAGCGATGAAGCACATTCCTTAAGCCCCTGTTTCTTCTGTGGTCACAGTCAGCATCCTAAGCTTCAGTAGGGCTGCTCTAGTATTCTACTCCCTCTATGAGGCAGAGAAGTGATGTAATACTCAATTTATACAAGCCCTTAGGAACCGAATGTCAAGATCATGATGGTTTAGTTGTTTTTGTTTTTTTGTTTGTTTGTTTCGTTTGTTTCGTTTGTTTGTTTTTCAGGAGACAGAAATTAACCCCTGTTCATGGTGTGGCACAAACATTTGTGAACAGGCTTCCTGTATTACTGTGATCCCATCTCTGCTAGCAACTTGTTTGGCTGTATTGTGAGGCTTCTCTGGCTTTTCCTCTCTGAATATTAGGAAAACTAGAGGCTTAATAATTGACTACTTTTGGTTACAGAAGTGCATGAGTGGTATAGAACCTACTGGTGAAATCTGTAATGATTATGTTAAAAGTGGTATCAGGGCATGCATGACTGAATGTTTGAAATCAGGCTAGGGCTCTAAAAATGGATTTTAAGTACATGAGGAGAAAGGTAGGTCAGTGACATTTTAGAATAGGTTAAAACTGTATTTCTTGCCAGTGGTTTAAAGCAAGGAATGTATTTATACTTGTATTTATATGTCTTGTTTGTGTCCCATGAGGAATTAATGAAGTTTGCAATCTCGTTTTTTGTCTCAGGGTTACCATGCAGTTCTACTAGGAGTGCTTTTTTTATAGGTGTACCTATTCAGAGTATTGAAAACTTGCCTGGTGCATTTTGGATCAGCTTTGTATTTGTTTTATTTTCTGGTGCAAGTCTTTATTATCTTAGAGAAGGTACGGGAAAAAAAAAAAGTATTTTTCTGGCATTTACTTAGTCTTGCCAGAATTCATCTTGAGGGATCTTTGTGTTTGTGCAGAATCTCTGCGTAGACATTGTACAGTATGAATCTTTAAGGGTCAAGAGAAGCCTGGCTTTCCCTAGTGAAAATGTGTGTAAAACCTTATAGCTTCAAAAGTCAGGAAATCACTGAGAGAGGCTAATTTTGCTGACAGACCCTGAGGCAAGTAATATTTTAAGCATGATCAACATAACACATTACCATTTGATGTTTGATTGTCTGTAGGCATCTCACTTCTTTGTACAAGAACGTATGAGAGAATGATTATACAAGGGTACTAATAATATTCAGAAAGCCTGAAAGATCTTGAAAGACTTTTTCCAAGAAATTTTTTTTGTCTTTGTGTGATAATGATGTATTGTTGATAATGATAATTGATTGACATATATAGATGTATGTACTGATAATCATTGATATACATACATGTACATATATATGCACATACACACTACCAATTATTTATACATACCGATAATTGTCATCACAATAGTAGTTAAATGCATTTAAATTTTGGACCTAGCTGGATCATTGACAGCTAAGACTGAATTACTTGAAAGTATAAGCCTTTGTTTTTTGAGGTGAGAAAAGCATTTCTGTTAAACAAGAAGTAGTATATAAAATATGGAAGTTTTTAAGTACAGGGGGAAGATACAATTTGAGGTGAATATGGATCTCTCATATTCTAATAATGAGAATTCTCATGAACAGCAACATTACTTGTAAGATCATGACATTATTTGCATCCACACAAATCATAATTTAAAATGTAACATCCTACTGCTTGTTGAGAAAAATCTAATCATGATGTTGCTACTCAAGCACATTTATTCTCAGTCTGTGGACCAAGGGCTGTTAAAAACTGGTCCAGTAGAACTTGTCACAGACAAGGTCTAATTTACAAATAAACTCCACCACTGTGATGCTTTGGGAGTTGGAAGGATCGGCAAGTGGGGTTAGAAGCAGAATGATTAGTTGGGTTACACAAATCCAAGCAGAAGCCCAGGGAGAAAACACCAACAGACTCCAACAGACTGTCTTATCTATGTTTGTGTCCTTGCTTTTATACATCTCAGCAAACCTATGAGTGAAGTAGACATCACCATTGTTTTCTTTTCACAACCTATAATCTATTTTTTCTCATTAAAATATTCCAATTAGCCCCAAACCATCACAATCACCTAGCAAAAGACCGAAATATGTAGTTTAAGAGTGTGAGTAGTTTCATCCTGAAATTTAAATTTAGCAAAGACGTTAGATATATTTGCACTGTAGAGTCTCTCATTGATCAAAATTTAACATTGAATCTTCCTCCCTCCCTGTTTCTAGTTTTTCTGCCTCAAATCTCTGTGTTGAGTAAAAGTAGGGAAGATGGAAACAAAGAAGTATCAAATATTTCAAGGTTACTTCGACATCCTGGAACCTTCCAATGTGTTTGGTATGCTGAAATTTGCACTAGAATTTCATTTGAACTACTACAGCAGTTTTATTCAAAAGATTATTATTGTGAGGAGAAAGAAAAAGAAAGGAGGAGGGAAAGGGAATGAAAAGAAATTCTTTAGGCTATAACAACACTCTCTACTTAATCCTGTATTTCAGTTGCTATCTCTGACCCTTGTAGAGAAATCTTCCTCTGAAGTTCCTAGTCATGCTGCCTTAATTTTCACATTAAAGCAATCCTATAACAGTCACCATAACAATAACAGCATCCATGAAGATCATTACTATACTGGAAAATGGTGATTACTGAATCTATTGAGATAGGCAATAAAAATGTTGCATTTTATGTTTTTGTCCTACAGAATTCAGACCTTGAAAACCATGCAGCAGAGCAGGTTGTCTCTAATAATGTTAGATATTTTTGTTTTGGCTAAAGAGAATGGCCTAAAGCCCGTGTGGTATGGGATTTGCCTTGTGCATTAAGAATCCTAGCTGCATCTGAGGAAGAGTTTATAAAACAAATTGCCAGACAGTTATAAAGACGAGAAAGGACAACATTTGAAAATGGGAAACTGTCTTGGTACAGCCCAAATAAATGGCTTGCATCAAGCTTTTGTTATGTTACACTTCAAGTGGAACTTGGTGGGATATCCTTTTTGTAAGCATAATTGTGCATGGATGTAAGATTAAGTCTGAGCTGTATAACAGGAACAAATGCTAAAAGGAATTTCTACTTTCTTCAGATAATTTGAAATATCTGATGTGGTACAACAAAAGTAAATGTATTAGGGAGGAAGGAACATTTCAGAATTAATTTTATTTGGTGGAAATAACTGACCCTCCAGGGATTCATAGAATGATCTGGGTTGGATGGGACCTTAAAGATCATCTAGTTCCAACACCTCTGCCATGGATAGGGACATCTTCTTCTAGACCAGGCCTTTCAAGGCTTCATCCAACCTGGCCTTAAGCACCTTGACATAAAAACTGCTTTATCAAAAAGCAATTAAAAGATATACTAATTCCTCCTCACCCTATTTTGAAATTAACACAGAATCCATTGCATTGTCACTAAACTCGATGGCATTTGTAGCATATAGACTTCTACTCAAGGCAATTTTTTATGTAATTTGTATGTCTCTCGCTTGAGTGATAGGAGTATATAGCTGCTGAAAGGCATCCAGTGATGTATGGTTTTCACATCTGTGTAAAATTGAGTTGCCTACTTCTTTACACCAAATAAGTAATTTTACTACGTCTTTACTCCCATGCCAGTTTTTGACCCTGTACTTCTGAACAGCATTATTAATCATAACATAATAAAACCTTCATTCAGACAAGTCCATCACAAGTCTGGGGAAAGTTCTCTTGGCAGATTAGTTTTTGCCCATCTGTGTTTTCATGAGGGGGCTGTAAATATTGTCACTGTCACAAGGCTTTGCAAAAAAAACCCCCAAACCCCCAAAACCAAACCCCGAAACCAAAGAACTTAATCTGCTCTTTATTTTTTTTTTTCATTTAAGATTGTTTTACTGTTCATTAAAACAGATTGCTACTTGCTACTGAAGACTGGTACTGCAGTCTTCGTTTACTTGGCTGAACTGTAGCTTGTCAATAGATGTCTTATTTTTGTAAGACTGTCTTGTTGCATAAATTAATAAAGGATGCAGAGATGGCTAATTTCTATTAGTGTTCTCTTTATAATTGATTATCTATGGATTTCAGTCTTTACACAACTACATAGTGGGATTTCAAATTTCAGGACTGCTCTACAAGAACTACTTTTGCTTTTTGTTTGTGTGGGTTGGTGGTTTATTTTCCCCCTTTTTTCCCAAGCTGGATGAGTAAGGCTTTTCTGGTGAGTAACAAAATAAAGGAAAAAAATGGGCATATGAACCTGGCTTGTAGTCAACACTTGTTTGTTAGAAACAGTTCCGTTAGTCTGAACACCATACTGCACCATTTTTCTTTTGAGGGAATTAATTCTATCAGAGATCATCTTAGTTCATCGAAGAGCCTCCTGTAGACACATTGCAATAGGGTCTTGAAAAACAACTCACATGCAATGATGCAGTCTTTTGCACAGGTGCTTCAAATTCAGACTTTCCAGCAGTTGGTTTAGATTAATGTTCTGTAGCACAAATCAGCAAAGGCAAGTAAGTGGTAGTGAAAAATTGTTTCATGTTAGAGTTCTTCATAAAACAGACATGCAGATGGTCCTTTTAAAGAGAATGTATGCTTAATGCTAAAGTTGGGCATGACTTTCAAGTCATCAGAAGTTAGTAGATGTTGGAGTAAAATGTCTTTCATTATGGGAAACTTGCCAGAAAGGAAGGGATGAAGGGGGTGTTTTATATCATCTTGCCGCTGGCTGCATCATTGCAAGTACCATAACCTATTACATTTTTATATGTTTATTATCTATGACAGTAACTGTTTCTTGTATGGCATTCTAACTGGTCTGTTTTGTGATGATTCATGCTGAGTTACATCACTTTCACCATGTTAGCACATTGAATGAGATATGAACTGACACAAATTGTTGTAGGAGAAACTGGAAATCTTAGGATAAAACAATTTTCTCTATAAGCCTAGTAACTTGTAGAAAAAGATTTTCTTTTTCCTCCTGGAACTTCTGAACTTTCTGCATCTGAAAGAAAAATTTGGATGTCATTTTAGTAATCAAATATGTCTAAAGTATAGGATTAAAAACCAGAGTTCATATCAGTTTATCATTAATATATTTCTAGATTGGCAGCATGTCTAAACATAAATGTCACAAGCATGGATCAGGATCTAGGCAGAGATGTAACAAGTTTGTGTGTAGAAATATTAGAAAAAGAAGGGAAGTGGAGCATTCTTTTCACTCATAGATTTCCTTCATGCTGATTTTTGCTCTTTGTGCCTGTTTGATTGCAAATTGTATGTGAGCAATTGCTTTATAAAGCAACCCCTGCAAGTTTAGCTTGATTTGAAATTGCAGTGGACTTCTGTGGTTTGGAAGGTTTTTTATTTTAAGGTGGAAGGGAACATGAAAGAAATTCTATACAGTGACTAGATTAATTACTTTTATTTTTCTGTCAAGTGTTAATTCTGCTGCTAAATGTTAATGCTTCTGGACTTATTGTTTCTGTTTCTTGGAGTCAGGCTTTCTGTACCCTAAAGTGACTGTAAAAATTCTGTTTCTCAGTGTAGTGATGACGACAGCATAATCTTCCCTGGATATTCCACTAGCTATTGCTCTTTGCAGCTTTATGTTACACAGAAAAAGGCAGGAGTGAATGTGACTTAATCTTAGGGTTTTGGGTTTTGGTGGTTGTTTTTTTGTTGGTTTTTTTTTGTTTGTTTGTTTGTTTGTTTTTGTTTTTTTTGACAGGGTAAAGAAGGAAATTGCTACTAAAAACATTCTAAACTCTGTGTCCTGTTCTGATAGAAAAATTCTGACTGCCCTGTGAAGAAAAGTGAGTTATGGCAGAAATTTAGATTGCATGCCCATGTTGGATTTTCTTTCAGAAACCGAATATATTTAAACTTTGAAAATATTGAAGTACTAGTAAAGCCAAAAATAGTTTATACCACTCTCCTGAGTCTGTGTAATTCTATATCTTTAATTATTTTCAGGGATGCATAATATAAAAGTATCCCTTGTTCTTTGTTAAAAAATGTTTTTGATAGAGAAGGAAAGGAGGAGGCTTGTCTTCCATTATTGACAGCAAACAGAAAGTGAGTTACTGATCTTTAGGAACAACAAGAGGTATGAAAGACTCTTATGAATATTTCCTTGTCTCAGAGTGATAGTAAACCTCTATCCATATTTCTTCTCCTCCCTTCTCATATTCAGAATGACAGCCTCATCATAATGTGGATGGGAAATTTGTCATAATCAGAGAAACTCATCTCATGGCTCAAACCCTTTCATGAATATTTATTTACTTTCCAGCAGAATTTTCTGTTTGTCGTCAAAAATAGAGTTAACAATCTTAAATATCATTTTCTGACATCTTGATATCTTTGTTCTCTTCTTATTCTGAACTGTATCTTGCTAGCATACTAATGTTTTCCCTAGCTGACCTCTTAGAACCACTATCTTGAAATTTTATTATGCTACCTGGAGTTTAATTTGTCAGTCTGTGATTGACCTTCATGCAAAGATGAGAAAAAGATTAGCCTCTAACCAACGCTAGCTTATTTTAATAAAATTAATTTTTAAGGTCACTCTTTTTCCAGAGCTGACTTTGTTCTTATGAAAGACTCCATTTCTGTATTGGTCATGTTGATTTAGTATTTCAGTCTTACATTTTCCTGCTCCCCCCCCCCCCCCAAGTTATTTTCTTTCACTTACATCTTAATTTCTATTTTGGATTATCAAAATTAATTCTCTGAAAATCAAATTTCACTATAATTTGTTAGAAATCCAAAATCACATGGATGAGCAGGCTGACATCACTGGCTGTCATTTAATCATTGCATAGCAGAAAATATAGCAATAGGATGGCTTGCCTCATTTCTTCTGCCAGTCCCCCAGTTGTGATTCAAGGCCAGAATATCCAGTCTAGATAAACTGTCATCTAGGACATGGAACTGTTGGANTTACAAGGAATATAAGAGCACAAAGAATTTCCAATCTATTCTTCATTCCACAATCAGTAGATTCTTCCAATTAAGCTTCATCCTTCTCCCTGTCCTCCCTTAAACTTCATTCTTTTCAGTAGGAATCAGAAGAGTACATCTGCTACATTGTACCATTCTCAAACAGGTTGGTCGATGTTTCTGCTGGAGGAATGCTCACTGGAGTGCACGTCCCCTAAGATTCCTAGCACTGAGGGGTGAGATAATAATTTATGAAGCTAATTGACCAATTCAGTAAAAAAAAGGAATATATGTTTTTGAGGAAGAATTTTTCATCTTGAGGGTGACAGAAGACTAGAACAGGCTGCCCAGGGGTGTGTGGAGTCTCTTTCTGGAGGTATTCAAGACCCACCTGGATGCATTCCTGTGTGGTCTGCTCTAGGTGATCCTGCTCTGGCAGGGGGGTTGGGCTGGATGATTTTTTGCTGTCCCTTCCAGCCTCTGACATTCTGTGATTCTGTGATTTATCTGTCTTTACCTAAAGGGTTTTTTTTTGTTGTTGTTGTTGTTGTTTTTTCTTTTGGTTTGTTTGTTTGTTAAAGTAAGTTATGGGGAAAAAAATGAAAGATAAAATGGTTTCCTATAACACAGTCATATTTAACAAATGTCATCAGACCTTTGAATATTTCCATAAGGTTACTTTTTTATAAGCTGGCATATTCCTTTGCAGAAACAGACAGGATGGTGAATAGGAACAAGAATGCAGAAAGGAGTATGCACAGATTCATAGGCCTATTTTGGGAATCACTAGATACAGAAAAGTGATAACTCTGTTTCTCTAATGTTTTCATTGCATTTTTTGTACCCTGTCAGATATTCTATCAGTATTCAGTCTTTCATACATAACTTTTTGTCCTTCCTGTTAGATTATTCTTGTTCATACAGTGCCTGAGTTTCTATTATGTGATGAATACATTTCAACCTATTCCTTTTTGGAGTATAATCACCCTTTAAAACAGGAACCATTCTTATTATCATGTTTTGCTCCTGCTTAGTTTTAATAACAAAATATATTGAAGTTATATTGAAATAATTTCATTAGCATCAACTGAATTTACAATTGTCACTTTAAAACTGTATAACTAAGCCCTACTTGTATCTTTTATGTTCTCTTTCCTTACCAAAGTAATTTATATAAAAATTATATGTAGCTATCATAAAGGTGGTTCTCATGCTAAGTGTAACCTTATTCGACATAAAAGTGTTATGGGCTGCTCATGAAAGAACATTATGAAAAACAAATTTCATCATGATTATTAGAGGTCAATGGAGCTTTGTGAAGAGATCCTACCAACATTTTACAGAGATTGGATAGAATTCAATAAAGGCTTGTAAATTAATATTTATTAATGTCAAACTTTCATATTTCATTCATGTTTTATTCTACAAATGTAGGAATATGATTGGTATTCTGGAAGGAAATTTGGATCAGCCAACAACACAGCAAAAGCTGTCATAAAGTTTGCCAAATGTGACTTTTGATGTTAGTACAATTTCCATATAACCTTTTCAAAATTATCAGCACTGTTATGTTAGTAATTTATATAAAATCTATTTCTGTGACAACTGAAAGGAAAGAAGGGAAAAAAACCCAACAACAAAAAAAGCCAGCCAAGCTTAGGAAATTTTTTTCCCCAAGGTATTTTATTTCCTCAAAATACCAGGAAAGAGGCAGAGCTGACATTCTTCCCTATGTAGTCAGTTCTATTACCTCCCAAGTTTGCTGATTGTTTGGAAGAAAGATCCAAATGAGCAGACTTTGGGGAGAAAAAATTCTGCTGATGTAAATTACTGTTTAGAAATGCTTTACTTTTCAGAAAGAACATATATCAAACATTATTCATAAAGTTAAGTAAATACACATAATGACAACTTAATAAAAACCAACAGTGATCTTTTCATAAGGTTTAAATATTCCAGTATGTATTTATGATGTGTCATTACACATTATATAGAATTTTATTCCATAAATGCATCTTACTAGGTAAATTGCCATTCCAGAGCTTTCAAGTTTTCACTTGAAAAATAGGATAAAAATAATGTGAAAAATAACAATTATAATGATGCCAAGTTAAAAAGAAAAAAAAAGGAAAGGAAAGAAATCTATTGTACTTTAAGATGCTAATTTGTACTTTACAAACGAACTGCAGGTTACCTGTCTGCTCATACACAAGCACATGTCTTTTACACAAAGATTCTGATTGCTCTAAGGTTTGTATAGCACTTCAGAAAAGATGTCTCAGAGCCCCAGGAGGTCTTAACTTTCCTGATCTATAAAAATAATTGCAGTGTAACGTGTCTACAGTGAAATGAGGAAGGTGGTAAAATTAGTAACTCTTCAGTATTTACTGTCTTTTGTTTAAGGAAACTCAAATTTTGGCAACTGATTAAATACTGGAGTTATATTCAGACTGTTGATGCTCAACCTGAAATGCTAGACTGTGCTAAGAGAAAAATTTAAAATGCAATGAGTTTGCATCAGCAGTTCAGAAGACAAGATTCCCTTTAATCCTTGAAGCATTTCTCTTAAACTGGAGACTTGTGATTCTCAGCAGTTGGTATGGATGGTATTTGCAATGTCTGCTAATTTATATCAGTGTGTTTGATGACGAGTCCTTCTCTTTTGGTGCGGGTTCTAAATAACAAGCATTTTTAAGAAAAAAGGGCTGCTGCATTCTCTGAATTGTTTAAACAGGGATTTTCCTAAGGATTTTTGTCTTTTTCAAAATCGGTTTTCCTAAGAATTTTGGTGCAACTAAGTTTATTTGGGGAATGAAAATTCATTGGTTTCTCAGATAAAGTGGAAGAGATATTAATCTGATTTAATGCTTTAGGACATCCAGTGGATTTGTAGGGAAGCCTTTGAAAATTCAGACAGGAGGCTTCCTGTCAGAACAGGGCAAATGTCACAATTTTTCCACAGTGTACTTTCATGGTTTCTTAACAAGTTATTTACCTGGAAATATCAGCTCTTGTAATTTGTGTTGCTTTATTTTAGTGTTTATAAGAAAGGCTATCATCTTGATCTACCTTTTATATCTATAGACTATTCAAATAACGTCAACATATTTAGGAGACAAGATTTTGCCAATAACATTCTTTTCAGTGCATAATATTTGTCCATATACCCATGGGCAAAATATATATTTTATTTCCTCTCCCTTTTCCTGCCAAGACTGACAGTTTTTCTAGCAGATCCATTCTCTGTAACCCTCTGAGACCCTTCTCAAAATTTTGCATTATGTTTTGCTGGGACTCAGAGGGAGTTTTAATGAAAAAGTTATTGTCAATTATTCAAACATTTCCTCTTTGAGTTTCTTTGGATGTCTTGGATGGATATGATATGGTTCAGACAACTTACTAAATCTGTTTTCTGTTGGAAAGCTTGTCATAGAAGAAATATTGGATTAGAGTGTGTGTTTTATTGCCATGGATTCAGATGCTGAATTACTAAAGGGAATGGCAATTTTGCCAGTAAAAGGTGAGAGGACGGTCTAGGAGCATTTAAAAAAAATAAATCTTATTGAATGCATTTCAAGTAAAGAAATTTTAAGTAAAATACCAGTGTTCAGGTCTGTGACAAAAAGGGATAAACTCAAAATGCTTAAAGAGGAATGTATTACAACATGAAATGTTTAAGATTTCTAAGGGTTAGATTGTCCTGTCCTTGAAGGCTTTTAGCAACAGAGCAGGCTTATGTTTGCTGTGGTTATCACAGGTAAAACTCATGTTTCTCGAAGAAGAGGAAGCAGAGAGCTGCATGTGGAAGCAGACTATGTCATTGTTACTGGAAGTGCTGTGAATGGATGTAAAACCTCATAAAGGGGAACTGTAGAACTGCAAGGCTGACAAACATGTATGCAGAGAAAGAAGTGCAGTGGATAGATGACTAATGACACCTCATACCAAGGATCAAGCTCTGGGTTGCTGTCAATGCCTGAATGGTGTGTCATGAAATAATATCAAAGCATGATATTATAAAAGCAATAAAATTACATGAACTGATATGCAAAGTATTTTCTGTTTTCAACTCACTTTCTTTGCCTCCAGTCAACATGAAATATATAGTATGGCTGTAGATCGTTTTTTCCTCCCTAAAGGGTCATGTGATCCATCAAACCAGAAGTTGAAAACTTCTAATGTAGATTTTTTTTTTTTTAAAGTAATGGTATTCTATAATTCTGTCACATAGAACATAAAACAAGACAATAGAGCTGATGACTTTTTTAAAAATACAAATTTTCATGTATGTCTGATAACAGAATACAACATTTTCCCAAGGATTATTTTCCACTGTGAGGAAGGTCTTTGTTCCAAAATTTTTTATTTTGTGCATTCACATTTTCTCTTTATTAATAGTTTCTGGGTTCTGACTTGAACAGCACTTATGTTTCTATTTAAAGTCTGGTTTCAAGGTAGATAGAATTATCTGGAGAGAATTAGTCTCTTTGTACATTGATTCCTTCCTGATTGATGGATGTTTTGGTCATCCACATAAACTAGTGAATCTAAATGTGTTAATTTTGTTTTTGTTGAGCTTAAAGTCTGCATACAACAGTTCAAACCCATTAATAGTAAGATTCTAGCAGCACTGTTTTCTGCACATTATTGGGTAACTAGTTCTTTCTTTATATTTGCTATTTTAATATATATTTTTTAAGTTAACTGTGCATTACATGTTAGTTCATAATTGCCTCAGGGCTGAAATAAGCTAGTTTCTTGTGGAAATTTTGTTAGAGGGAGCTTCTAAATTAACTATTTTTAAACAGTAAGAAAGACATGTTTGTGGGGTTTGGTTTTGGTGTGGTGGTTTGGTGGTTTTTGTTTTCTTTTTTTGGTTGTTGTTGTTTGGGTATTGTTTTTCCCTTTCCTTTATTAACACAGGAAGAACAAGCAAACTAGGCTTGATTAAAACTTAATTCCGTTTTCAGCATGTTGAACATGTTCACAAGACAGAAGGAGATGTATTTTCAATTGTCAGTCACTGTCTAGGAACCTTCAACAGAATGCTGGCAGGTTTTCTGGCTTCATTAAAATCCACATATTCCTTTTTTGCAAGCAGATCAGTCCAGACAATTAAACAGTCCTGAATCCAGGCTGCCTCTCAGCTTAGAAGGGCATCTTCCCATAGTTTTTATAATAGCGATAATTGGAGACTCTTTGCTTATCTTATCATTACAAGAGTTTGCTTGAAGGAGTGCAGATTTAGAGAAGTGTGTGGTGCAATTATTGTTAGAGGCAACTTAGTAAGAAGCAGAGACAGAGAAGCAGGAAAAGATGATATATTAAAACAACATTCTTAGGTGTTGCAATTATTTCAAAGTGAGCAAAGGAGTGTAATGATGATGGGACATTTATGTCTAGAAGATAGTGAAATTTTGCCCTTTGTCATCAGCTGTTCTCCTTTCTTGTAAAGAGAAATTGCTAGGTATTAGTAGGGTGTCAGATTTTAACAGTAATATTAAATTTGCTGGCTTTCTCTGGAAGTACTATATCAGTTGTACTATGTGACATATACTCAATCTAATTGTTGTCATGTGTTCCTTAGAAATTACTCCACAGTATGAAACTTCTTGAATGTGTATTATGTTTGAAAGGTGAAAATTGTTGATATAGTAAGATGGAATCTTTTTTTGCAAAAATGTGCTATTTTGGTAAAATGTTTTACTGCAGACATTTCTTAAATTCAGGGTGGAAAGAATGATAATGTAAAGGCAGGCTAATTCGCCGTGGAAGGGATCTGTAGTAGAAAGAAGACCTTCCTGGGATATAGAACCTTGTTCTGTCTAATATAGAATAGAGACTTCAATCTGGATCTCTGGACAATTAATTTTCTTCAGGGCACTATAGTTTAGGCAAGGTGTCAGAGATGACTCATAGTCTATGACTGAGGACAGGACTGGATTTCTTTTCTCTCCTGCTTTTGTGAACATAATCTGTTATGTAAGCTCTGGTGCTCATCTGATTCCTTGGAGAACCTGCTAGTCTTCCTTGGCTGGGAGACAAAAACATTAACAAAAAAGAAAAGAAAAAAAAAAAAAGTAGCACAATGGGCTCACTGAGAAGCCAGGCAAGTGTCAGAGGTGTTGGAAAGGAAAAAGAGGCAGTTCAAGCCTGGGAGGACTGGGAGGGTGGAGATTCCCTTTGGGGAACTAAAGTAAGATACCATATGAAAATCTGTGGATCTTCTCTTTCCTGTGTTATCTCGTATTATCATGGTTGTATTTTAGATAAATCAACAATTATACGGCTAGAGAGCTTGTTTAACTCTAAAAAAGGTTTTGTTATGAAATTACCTAGATGTGTAAGATAGCTTAATTGATAAACTTGGTTTTTATGACATTTTAAAATGCTCTCAGATCTGTTCCAATAAAAGAAAGACTTGTGTGTATTTTAGGTATATTCTTCCTCAATCCTTCCAGTGACAGGGCTGATCCTAGTGCAGGAAAATACCATTTTCTGAGCTAGCTGAATGGTTTTTGCCTTTTAATGGGTTCTGAATCTCTGTGAAATACCATGACTAGTACAAAGGATTGCATTGATTTTTCTCATTCTCTTTATCAAAATTCACAACTCTATACCTGCCGGGAGTTGCACATTTTTGTGTTTTAATGAAAAATGATGTTTTTTCTGTCACTTCTATGCTTTTCAATATAACCATTCCTAATATGGTTTTGCATCTGCACTTTTTTTTTTTTTTTGGATTGTTGTTCCAAAATAATTAGAGATTCATATATGGTAACATCTTGAATTACACTTGTTTATGTGAGACTGCTGACAGACATTGCATTTTCTGATTCTTCTTAAATGTAGCATAAGGAAAGAGATTTTTCCTTTTAGTTATACCATCCTTTTCAATTCTGTCACAGGGAAACTTGTGGGATGACCAAATAAGCAAAACCATACTACTGCAGGACTAGAACAACAGAGCCTTTAAACTAAGTTATTTCAGGAGGAATAAGCTATTTAAATTAATTACTGCCCTGAGTTTAACTGCAAGCCAAATACAATACATTCAAGCCTAGATGAAATGCTGGGGCCAGCTGACAGCAACGGATGTTGAGTGAGATCAAGTTACTCTTTGTTGTAGAGGGATAGGCTTTTTTTACATGTCTCTTCCATAAGGTAGGGATTTGTACTGATTCCTGCTCTGCTGTCTGAGGTGAATTAGATACTGCATCTTAGTAACTTGTTTTTGGTTTAGTATTTATGAGTCCCATTTTGATCTGAAATGCATGGCCAGTTCTTTCACTGCAGCAAATACAGATATAAAAAATATTTTGGGACAAGAGGATTCTAAAGTGCCTCAGCTCAGACAGGATTCTTTTACTTTGCAGTGTTTCATTTTCTGATGCAGTGATGTTTTCTGTGCACACGTCACAGTGATGTGAGGGACCTGAAAACATAAGGCAGTTGGATGAGTTAACTACAGGAGATTTGCTGGGAACAAGTACTGAACAATTTGGGCTACTTCCTTTTAAACAGTTCACTACATTTGGAAAAAAAAAAAGGAAAAAAAAATTAAAAATTATTCCATACATGAGGTTATCTTAAGATATAATGGAAAATGTGTAAGCAAAACAGTGAGACAGTGTAGTGTTTAGATTGGTAGGAAATCAATAGTCAGCTGATGAAGAGAGGCCAATTTCTCAGCAGCCACAGAGCTAACATACTTAAAGCACATGATGTAAGCTAGGTTAACAGGTTATAAAAGAACTAATCCCTCTGAAACCCAGTGTTACTACATATAATGATTTTTTAAAATGTGGACTGTCTTCTGGTCAGATAATTAAAATAAATAATAAACCAGCAGTTAATTAGCCATAGTGGCCACTAATGGAGGGATTTCCACTTAAATTATTAAAAACATGGTCTTTGCTCATCATCTTGAGTATTTTTTCCTTCCTGGTTTTTCTTCATCCCTCTTGATGCTTTAATTTTTTATGCATTTTTTAATAAAGAACACAAGTTTTCACTAGCCTCTGACATTATCTCCACGCTATAGTGATATTGCTTGTCTGTCTCTTCCAGTGGAACAATTGCTGTTGCTGCCTTTTCTTTATAGTCACTGATAGTTGTCACAACTTTTTCTGGCAGGTAATTACCACAGATCTGTCACTGGACATGGTCTCCTTTTTCAGTATTCCATTAAAAAAAAAAAGTTCTGCATTATAAAAATCTTTATTTGTGTGCTTCTGGCCCTACAATAGACCTCACAGGGCTGTGATTCACACCCTGTGTGCTGTAAATTTCCACTGGACTCACTGGGCTGCTCTTAGCCTTCTCTACAAAGCCAGAGGATTGAGGTAAGGGAATAAAAATTATAACAAAATGAGAAGATTATTTTTATTAATTTAATCCAGAATTGTTAAGTGCTGTGTTTACAAGTGCAGACCACAGCACATTAGTGGGGAAGTGATTCATTTAACAGGGTGGAGAAAGACACGACTCTTACTCCTTTTATTTTTATAAATAGTGAAAGAGATAATTGATTCTGTATTTTCCGTCTCTGGCTTTTTACGCCTATGTAGCAAGCTGTGTGTGTGCTGATTGTGGAAGACAAAAGCTTTGCATAACCTTTGTGACAGCAACAAGTGGGTCTTGAAGGGTGTTCTATTTATTTTGATTTGTTTCTTGAGTTTTCCTTTCTTATGGGTTGCTGATAGTTCACATCCCTGGAAACTATCAGAGAATAGAGAAGTAAGGAAAACACTTGTTAGCTTTCTTGATGCCCTGGTCTGAAGAAAGTGAAAAGGCTCAAAGCTTCTCTGGTACAGGTTACCCAGTGACCTTTCCAGTGGCCTGGAATATCAAGACAATAAAAATGTCTTTAATGTGAACCATTGCTCATGACTATGTCATTTAATGAGCATATCATTCTATCAGAGTGTCAGCTTAACCAGAATTTATCTCTGCATGCATGTTTTGACCTTCTGAGCTGTGCTAGTACAATTGTGCAGCTGCTTTTGAGAACAGGTATGGAAAAAAATGTGGGGTTAATAGAAAACAATTCAGAGTAAACAGCGATCCCAGATCTGTTTTCATTGCACAACTGCGGAAATAGTTGTTTAAGTAAGAAAAATGTTGTAGAATGAGGATTGAAGTAGTTTCCACAGGTGCTGCAGCCAAATCAAAAGCTGGTGAAACTCCAATCTTCAGGCATTAAGAAAGGGTGATGCAGCTTGTGCTCTGTTGATTGCACACACCATTTGGATTACCTTTGGTGGTGTGGTGTCCCAGTGTCCACTTTGAATAGTCATTGTGAAAAAGCCACAAATGAGATTGTTATTTCTTACTTCTGCAGATTCCTGGTGCTTCTTGATCAGTCATACTACAGCATCTTTGTGCCAGCACCCTTTGTTTTCACTAGAGTAAAAAAAAATAATTCCAAACATTTATCAGTTGCTTCTATTACTGGTTAAATTACAAAAGAGAAGGGAGAGACAAAAAGAAAGCTTTTACCTACAAAAATTTGAGCTATTGAAAACAAGGGCTTCTGTCATCCTTTTATTCAATAAACCCCTCAATTTTTCACAAATTACTATTGAAATTATACTTTGCTTCTCTGATCCGAAACCTGATCTTTTGAAAGGAGACGTAGCTGTGTTATCAATTGACAGTTTCAGACATGAAAAATAAGATAATGAATGTTGCAAAAAGTAAATGAAGCATATATAATGCGTCCAAGATTATATATAATTTTGTTAAATTAATACACCATGTCTTAAAGGTAGCAGAAGTACTGTGAAACGTCTTGATGAAGTGGAAAAAAAGAAAATGTTTCATATTAATGCCATTCTAATGGAAAACCACTTAGAGCAAATAACTGTAATTTGTATTCTGAGCCCTGTTCTGTGAAGTGGCTTATCAAAAATAAATACTCCATTACTTTTATAAAGAAGTTCTAATTTTGAATTAAAAAGTACTTTTCAGATGGATCATTAAAACAAACGCGGTCCTCTAAAACCCTGTCTCCTTTATCAGAGTGCAACTTGCAAAGATGCATTTTAAACAATTTCATTCTGTACATGACAGGCTAATTTTTGTGTTCAGGGGTAATTAAACTTATAAAATTCCTGTCCATTTATTTACTTTTTTTGCACACACAGATGCTAAATTGCTTTAGGCACAACCTTGTCTGGACAGTAGACTTTTACAAGAGAGAGATTGTTTAGAATCTGACCACAAAAGTAAATTCTTCAAAAAGGTATACAGAAAGATACTAGTGAAGACAATGCTACTGCTGATAACAACTTAATAGTTAAGTGTTCTTCATTGAGGAGCACATTAGAAACTTTTTGCAGTTTGGTTTTCATACAGACTTCAAGTCACAGAATTCCCACTCATTTTTTCCTGTGAAATGGCTCAGTGCTGATTATCTTTCCTTTTTTTTTTTAATTAATGACTAGTGATTTGGGGCAAGAGACTCAATTTCAGAATGATAAGAAGGTGATGATTTTGACAGTTTGGAGAAGGGAGATAATTACCAAATGATGTTTGCCTTAGGAAAACTGCAGATGAACACCCAAAAGTGATCAGAGTAACTGTGCATACAAAACTTAATGGAGCAGATAGAATTCATTATGAACTAGCTATGGCATAGAACATTTTAAGATTTATGGACCATAGTGCATGAACAACCACAAGTAGTCTTTCTTCCAGCTGCCTTTATTTTAGAGGATCTGAAGATCCTTGTAATGTGCCTTGTCTAAGGGCTAGGACTTTTTATTACCATATCTTGTTTTGAGAGGCATCATGGCTTAAACAAGTTTTTACATTTGGAACTAATGAAATGGTGGATAATAGCTAAAACTGAAAGTGAGAAAACCAATTTGTTTAATTTCACTAAGTATAGGTAGGCAGCAGTGGAATGTTGCAATCAATATTTGCTTTGATCTTACAGCATAGAATAATGTTGTTGATTTGTTTACTTTAATGTCTAGCCTGTTTGTGATGAAACAAATCTTACCTGCTCTTTCTAAAGTAAAATATGGTTCAGCCAATACATAAAACATTTAAAATGCTTGGCTTCTGTTGATAGTACTGTAATGAGGTTGGAAATGTACTTATCTGTAGGCATTGTATAAAGCCAAAGTATAGCTGTCAGAGTACCAGCAATTGCTGTGGAAAACAGATTTTGGAAACATTTAGGGCTCTGTTGAATGCTGCTGTCTTTGTGGATGATTGCCAGAGACTTCACTAGAGCAGCCAAGAGGCCTGTTTAATAATAGGAGGGACCTGTAACTCAGCATAGTATGAATTTATCTGTACCGAATTAATGACTTATGTACAGTGTGCTCATCTGGGAGAAGCTGTATAATACGGAGTAAGCAAATGCAGAAAACCAAAACATGTTCTAAGTTAATAACCATGCCCTAAATTAATAACCATGCACCTGTTTCAGACTTTGAAGAAAAGATGGAGGAGAAGCAGCAGTGGATAGATGATTTAGAAACTCTTCAATATGAGTTTGAAATAGTTTCTTATAGAAACCCAATTTAGACGCACCTCATGTAGTGCTCCCAGTTGAGGGTCACAAAATTTACCAGGGCCTTTCAGCAGCCAGGAAGAAAATAGTCACATGGTTTGAAAGACAATTCATAGTACAATGATAGCTTCTTGCAGAAATGACTGATGTTACTTAATTACAGTGAGGAATGGATGTCACCTGGGATAAAATGCTTGTGCCTCCTTGAACCAACCTGTTATCTTTAAATGTGTACTTGTGTGGAAAGAAGATTTGGAACCTTTGAGAATGATGTAAGTACTAGATTGTTGGTAAATACTACTTTTACTTTTTTCTATAAATATTGAAGATATTGATGTTACTTATATAAATTTTGTTGTAATAGCTAGAACTAGTTTGTTTTTTTTTAATTTCTCCATCATCATCAGTGAAATTCTCCATTGCATATTTTAATTCTAATTTTCATATTTACTTTACACTTGTCACAGCTGAATGTCTAGGGTTTCAAAAAACTGGATAGGACTGAGCCTTATTCCCTTTTTAGTGCCAGCTCACTTGTGCCATTTCAGTAGCACAGGATGTTTCTTTGCACTGCTGCACACTGTCCTGGCTCTGAATAACATTAGTCTTGTTTTTCTTGGCCCAGAGTACATCTTTCAATTGAAGCCTCTGCTTTCAGATGTCTTAGATCATTCTCCTACTCAGATTCCAAGCCTTTATAATCATCTGAATTCATTAGCATATCACATCAGGCATGCTGTCCAAACATAATGATGGCATTTTCAACAGTGTAGAGCTGGACTGAATGATTCCTTTAAAATAGAAGTATTGTTTTTGATTTTCCCTTTTTGTCTAGTTTTGGAAGTGCTTCTCTATTATTTTTTCTGTCAAAACCAACCCTTCAAATGCCTTTTTAGTTTGGCCTAAAACTCATTTGGCAGAAAGGACTAAGGTGACTGGGTCCTGAGTAGTGTGCTTTGAATTACTCTTGACTGGAGATGGCAGATTTTAGTAAAACTCTATCATACAACAGATGTCAATACTGTTGCTTTCAAGACAGTCTCTTACTAAAAGGTATGCAATGAAGCAGTATGAGTTATTGACAGACTCAGCCCTTGTCTGTCACATGCTACCTGCTCCAGGTGCCTATAACTGCAGATGTAGTATTCTGAATTGATTCCTCTTTTTGCTCCTTCTGTCCTTCTTCATTTCCTAATGCAACTGATCACTGTGCAGACACTGTCTTCACAGTATGTCACTCCAGCAGCCACCTTGTGCTCTGTTTGTCACCTTTAGCTGACACTACTGATTACTATTTTTCTCCGTCTCTCTTTTAAAAGCTTAAACAGTATACAAACCCACAGAGAGCTTAAATAAGTCAAAAGGAAAGAACTCTTTCTTTCATTCTACACCCTTAAAAAGCACTTCAATATGTGTATGTTCTTCCTTCAGACAGATGTTTGCTGGTTTGAGGCTACTTGGAATATTTTAATGAAAGAAATATATTATGGGCTGTGAAAAGAAAAAAATGGTGATGTCTACTTCACTCATGGGCTTGCTGAGATGTATAAAAACAAGGACACAAATATAGATAGAGAGTTTCCCTCCCTGGAAGCTGGTGTGTTTTCTGCTTTCTGCTATGTAACCCAACTAATCATTTGGCGTCTAACCCCTCCTTGCCAATCCTCCAAACTCCCCTTGCACGTAAGGCAAACCCTGGGGTAAGGTAGAGGGGTGGAAAGAAGGTGGAAGGGGGGTTGGGAGCCTCTCCTGGGGACTCTGATTTCTGGGAGGGGTATTGTGTTTCTGTATTACCTTTAACTTGTATTTCTCTAAATATTCATGTATATTGTGTGTATATCTGCTTGTATATTGTGCTAAGCTGTAAATAGAGCTTCAGTCCTTAACTTCCAGCTGGCTGAGTCTAGTCTGGATGATTTTCATAGTGGGGGGGGTGAGTAACTCCCAAACCATCACAAATTTCTTTTTGACTTACCTCATTTCCTGGGGGGGGGACCCCAAACACAATAGAATCTCAAATATTAACACTGTCAACTTGCAGTTTTGTGTTTCTTTTCTAAGCCTATAAGGCATACCTTAGGGACTTTGCAAGTCTTAGTGTGGTGCTTACTCCCCAGAGCCTGTATTGCTATTTAGTGAACAATCTTGCTGCAGCTGTACAGAGGAAAGAAATTCTTGTACTGAGGGAGGATGGGGATTTTTTAAGCCTGTAAAGTTTTGTGAATCTCACACATTGTTTTGAAGGTAACAAAGATGATTAGGAAATCTGGAAGA
The DNA here is from genome assembly GCA_013399055.1 of Ramphastos sulfuratus. Lineage (NCBI taxonomy): Eukaryota > Metazoa > Chordata > Aves > Piciformes > Ramphastidae > Ramphastos > Ramphastos sulfuratus. The sequence goes on from WBNM01002643.1 coordinate 39,778, forward strand.
AAAGGTGATATCTTGCATTTTGTCATATCTAACCATCAATGCTCTATTCTCTTTCATGCTATCTAGAGGCTGGCATCAAAATGGCAACTAATTAAAAGTTAAAATGTTCGTATCTTTTGAACTTGAGTGATTCTTCAGAGATGGGAGAGAAAGCTCTCCTCAATATTTTTGAAGCTCCTTATTTTTAACTCTTAAACCTGCTTGAAGTATGTTTGTCTTATAAGTTAATATTGCTGGCAGATTTATCCTGAAATAAAGTACATCTCCTAAATTGCTCACTTGCACTGTTAGTGAAGGTGCCTTTTTATTTTTTTTTCCCCTAGAATATATAAGTTTTTCTGCTTCCATAGACATTATGGCAAAAATTCACTTGAAAGTAAAGTAAGAAAAAAAAAACAAAAACCAAAGCTTCAAACAAACAAACTTACGACCCTCAAAATATCTAAAACACAACTTGGATTCCGATTCTTGGTGTGAATTTTCATGGCTTCACTGAAGTCAGTAGAGGCATGATTTTGTTTTTTTTCTGCATAACTTGATCATTTTCTATAGTATTTTGATTTAAGATATTCTTGATCAGAAGAGCAAAAATGTGTCAAATCTGAAATTAAGATGAAGTCCCTTTTAGTACAGGTTGATACAGAACTTGAGATACTATGCACCTTTAGGACCATTCTTCATTTAGTGGAGTTTGTTTGGAGTAGATCATCTCTTTCCTATAACACAGATTTCAGTCATATAAAGTCTCTCTTCAGGCTATATGGCTCTTTTGCTACTGGCCTAATCTACACATAAAATTATTCACTACTTTTCTGTTCAGGTGACTTCTACTCACTAGAAGCTTCAGTTCTTAGAGGTGTTAGAGGTGAAGAAATCCTCTTGCCAACACAGGTTATTTGGCAGTCTGTTTTCATAGTATTTAGGGTATTTTTGACTAAAAGGGATCAATTAGACACATTGGGGAAGTTCCTTGAAAGCCAAAGAGAATTCTTGTCCAAATATGTTTCATGGTATCCATCACAATTGTATTCTTTAGTTTTCATAACTCCTAATTATTCTTCTTTCCTGGGCATTTAAAGTAGTTGTAAAAAAAACCTTCTCCTCTCACTTCCCTGCTCTTAAAATTATGTTGCCATGCTATATGTGTGTATTTATTTCTCAATTTTATTATTCTTTATAATTAACTCTGAGTTGCATATCTATAGATTTTGCTGTACTCTGGCTCCTCTGATTTACCAGCTTCTTTGCACTAACGAGACACACAGAATATAATTCAGAGTGCATTCATCCACACTGAAAAAAAGATGAAGAAAACCAGTACTTTTCTTTCTTTTTCTGTGCTCTACTTTTTAGTCTAAAGTTGCCTCTCATGTCTATGACAGGGTGAACCACCTAGTGAATAAAGGAAAGGCTGTGGATGTTGTCTGCTTGGATTTTCGTTAAGTCCTTGACATAGTTTCCCACAGCATCCTCATGGAAACCTTGACTGCTTATGGCTTGGATGGGTGGACCCGTGGCTGGGTGAAAAACAATTTGCATGGCAGGGCCCAAAGAGGTGAATGGAGTTTAAATCCACATGGCGACTGGTCACAGGTGGTGTTCCCCAAGGCTCAGAATTTTTGTCCAGATGGCCAGGAAGGCAAATAACATCCTTGCCTGTATGAGAAATAGTATGCTCAGCAAGATTAGGAACGTAATGATCCTCCTGTACTTGGCACTGGTAAGGAAGCATCTCCAATTCTGAGCCTTTCATTACAATAAAAGTATTGAGGTGCTGGAACTGGGATTGTTTAACTTGGGGAAAAGGCTCAGGGAAGATTGATGCTTTTGGAGCTTCAATTTTTTCCTGTTTTGCAGTTTCGCACATGTCCTTACCATCTTGTTGATCCAGACATATTTTGAATCCAGCTTATTTCAGGATTGATCTTTCATCATTCTTGAACCTTAAACCTCCTGGGTGCATCATGGCCAATCCAAGAACTCAAAGCATCATGAAATAATAGAAAGCCAAACTATTATCCTTTAATCTACTCTTATATTGGGTTCTCATCTGAGTGACAGATTCAGGTTTTCCTCCCACAGCCATAACAGTAAGAAACTTTGCATTACTTTCAGATAAAAGCTGGCTTGGCCTAGAATCAAATTCCACAGCTAGTGGCTTAGTTATTGAACCACTGTGATGGACACAACACTGGATTTAATGTAACAGTGATACATTTCTAGGCTAGTCAAAAGTCTTTAGAGTATATTCTTCTTGTAGTGGTTAACGGGAATGGATTGAAATCCTAGCATTGTAAAGTACAGCACTATTTACCCTGCTTACAGTTTCAATAAAGAAAATAATGTCTTGTGTAAACTCTAGCAATTATCCTATATATTTTACTTTTTAAAAATAATCCTATTTAGTGTATGTTGACTAAATGGCGAGCAGTCAAGCCTGGATAGTTAAAATTATAGAGTGAAATGTGTAAATCCCAATTCAGTTGCTAAGGCTTAGAAACAGCTTATCTGTGTGGGAAAGAAAGAGCAGCAAATGAAAATGCTTTTATGAGAAAACAATGTTTAAGAAATATATTGATCCTAGGATTCTGCTAGACATTTGCTTTAAGGTTTCTGGTAAACACAACTACTTTTTAATGAAAGCCAAAACCAAAAAAGCTTTTTGAGTGTCCAATTAAACAGTTTATGGCTCTAAGGAAAAAAAAAATCCTATGTTTAATACAACAGTTGGCTTTTAAATACAGGCCTTGAATTACTGTGATTTAGAAACAGCAACATGAGAGAGAAGTCTTTTATAAAGATTGTTTCATTCCTTTGCATATTTTGGAACTACTCTGGTTCACATCCTTTTTACTTAGCTCCTTAATAGCTCCTCCTCACACATGCCTTGCTCATTTTCTTCCAAGCTGCATATTTGTAATCATGGTTGGAGCACTCCACATCAGTGCTGAGAGACCATAGAGGGCTGGAATAGAATTTAGACCTGTTCTCTGAAGGAGGAATTACTGTCATATCTAAGTAAAATGGTTGTGCTCTAGATGGAGATACTGTCTCTGTCTAGGAAATTTCCTTTGATGCAAGGTCCAGGGAAAGTACACGTGACTCCTAGGTTCACATAAGAGATGGGTACCTGCTGCAGATATCCCACTGGGTGGTCCTACAGTCCTTTTCAAATCTATATTTCTGATATCAATGACCCTTGGGGGTTTGGCCCCGTTTTCTCAGGAAGCAAAGGTAGGAGAAAGACCTCAAGCATATGATTAGATAGCAGAAAATATGCAAAGACAAAAATTGTGGGAAATCACGATTCAGAAATTCTACTGCTGAAGAAACTTCAAGTCTTTCTATTGTGTTTGATCTCTAATTTTAGTCAGTTGATTAGAACACAGTGCCACTTTCAGCACTTCTCTGGACACTTGATAAAATACTAGTGGACATAAGAATATGAGAATGTAGTGGTGTTTCTCCATGTAAAAGCAGAATGGCATATTTTCCAACCAGAGAAAAGAAACTAACTGGTGAATATCTGGTTTTGAGAAGTACAAATTATTTTGATTTGCACTTTAGTATACTTTAATGCACTTGAATCTGCAGTTTAATATACTTATGAAAAAGAAAGAATATTTATTTCAGGACTTACCTCCAATCTCAATTATTCTGACAACTTTTTTAAAAAGAAAATGGATTTTATGAATTTGTAGTTCTTATCCTTTCTTAGGATTAGCCTTGTAAAGGTGCACAGGCCAAAAGGCTCAATAGCATTTTATTATTCACTATGGAGTGAAATGTTAAATGAAAGATGATTTAGTTATCTTCAACAGAGCAATGAAAAATAACAAACTTCTTTATTCTTTGTGTTGAATTTTGCAGTAATTCAGCACTTTTGCATTTGAGTAAAAGTACGTGGATTTGTGTTTGATGTATTGAGACTCAGATAAAATAAAGTTTTCAGAGAGATATCTGTCTTAATGCTCCTACAATACTTCTGATTTTGATTTGGCACTGCTGCATGATCAATATATGGGTGTTTTCTAAATGGTGTTTCGTGTGATTTTTAGATATGCTAGTCTGAGAGTGATCAAGAAATGTAGCTAAGGTGAATTATATTATGCCTTTTTTTCTTCAGCTAAGTTAAACTTTGCATTCTCTTTGAATATTCTGCAAATGATTTAGGCTAGTTTTGATAAATCTGTGATTTGTAAAATCATATATGGTTTACTATTAATAGGTATTCCAGATTATTATTTAGAATATTTTCACCCAATACAGAAAAAGAACTGTAAATCAGACTTTAGTCACCAGCTACAGTTTTTACATTTATTAAAAGTAGAATTATTTTTTATTTGCTTTTGTATAAGCACTTGTGATAAAAGTGTTTCTTATTAAAGAAACATTCAGAGATGAATGATTTTTTTTGTTTAGTAAACATTTCTGATATTTAAAAAACTTTCCCCGATCTATATGAGGGCGAACCTGACTCCATTCCATGTTTTCCATAACCCATCCCCCTACTTTGACACTGGGGTGCTTGGAACCAGGAGGCTACTTATTCTGTGAGGTAGCTAGCATTGATTCTGACAGAGCCATTTCATATCTGACTGAACATTGTGCCACAGAGGATTTCTCTCTCTAGTTGGCTCCACTCATCTGCTATAAGAAGCTGGAGTTCATGTTCTGAGATTAAACAGGACTGAATATGGTCCTGATGCTGGTAACCCTTCTCCATCTGTTAAGTTTCCATTTAAAACTAATCCCCTTCCTGTTCTGCATTTTATATTTATTCTTGTTTGACCAGACATTCCATTCTGAATCCAAGGACCAATTTTAAATAAAAATGTCATCAAAACTTCTTTCGTTAAATGAATTCTTGTATAAAAATTATTTTATTAGAAAGTATCTGAGCATTGGAGATTCATTTTGGCATATCATAAAATCATAGGATCATTAAGGTTGGAAAAGACCTTTAAGATCAAGTCCAACTGTAACCCAACTGCAGTGAACACTAAACTATATGCTGACGTGCCACATCTATGCACAGCCAGGCCAGTCCTCTTTTATAACACACGGGAACATATGATAAATGTCATCTAGTGTTAAGTGTATAGCAAAAATGCCCCTCTCCCTAATTATGCCAAAAACTAGATTTTTTTTATTTTTTAAATTGCTTTTCTTTGCTTTTCAAGCTTCTGTGATTTGGCGATTGTTCTTCCTCACTACTGGCCATATGCAATACTCAGGTACAATCAGTCTGCATTCGATGAAGTGCAGATCATCTCACCCTGGGGCTTAATCTGTAGCACTGCAATCTGCCTGATGGGGATGTGTGACAGCAGATAATTAGTTACTCAGGTGCAAACCACAGAACAAGTTCTGGCTCAGTCTTGACTATTTTCTTGACCTTTTAATGGAGGAAACAGGAAAAAAAAAGGAAGCAAGCTAATTTACATTGAATGACAGAGGCAGAGCCTCTTCTACTTCTTCCCTAGGTCCGATGCTTTACTTTATGGTTGTTAATTCTAGTGATGAATATTCTCTCTTCTCTCTCTAAAATAAAAAACAAAGTATAGAACTCAGCTGTTCCTCTTCCTTGATTCTGCTGAGTAAGACCCATGGTATTCCACCTCTGAGTTCACTTATTGTTAAGAAATGCTTAGAACAAACAAGCAAACCACCCAAACCTTTCTCTGTTAACAATGATCAGTACGGTAGAGTACTGTATAGACAAGATTACTGAAGAGACTGTAGGTGTATGACAGTGAAAAATGTAGCCAAGCACAAGTTTACTGAACTTGGTGCAATGCAAAAGATGTATCAAAGTATGGTAAATGTGCACAGAGTGTACATATTTAAACTCAGCTGCTTCTAACTTTTCTAAATTAAAAGTGGCAACATTAAAATAATCACCTTGACTGACAGCAAGAGTATGTTTCTATTTTTATATTTTCCCTGGAAACAGCACAAACCTACAGTTTAATAAGCATTCCTTGATTAAACACTCACTGAAAGCCTATCTGCTGTCATGTGAGGCTAGACTGAGCAGAAAGCAGACATACTCTTAATGGCTTCTTATGTTTGAAATGATTTAATTTGAATTTGGCATCAGCTTTGGTGAGGCTGAATCTGCCATTGTAAATGTATTTGTGAGGACATGTTTTAGGACAGTAAGCAGTCCCAGCTGACCACCTTGTCAGAGTCTCCAAGAAGCAATCCACTCAGGAATATGCTCTTACAATTCAAGGACAAAGTCTCATGGATGTCTTGCAATGTTCTGGTATGTTATGCTACACTTGCACTTACTGCAACTCTGTACATACTTGTTTAATTCATTGTTGCCAGCTCCTTTCTCTGTAAGTGGAGTTCAAAATTTCCAAATGAGAAAAACTCTTTTGTGCAGTGTTAGTCAAAGAGTTCCTTCTGCTAGAGTGTTAATCATTGTCTGTGATGTTAAAATTAATGTAATTTTTGGTGCCAGGGTTGTGCAAAAGTGTTCTATGCTACTGTTTTAGTACTGGACAAAAAATCAACAGTTCCCACTTAGATGTTCTAAACTTGTGGATAATTCATGCCTGCCCATAAAGACATAAAGAAAGATAACTAAATGATAGAATTGTTTCAGTTGGAAAAGACCTCCAAGATCATGGAGTCCAACTATTGACCCAACACCATGACCATTAAACTGCTATAAAATTTAATCCAGGTTCTGGATACCTTATTCAGACTGTTGAGTATTTATTCATTTCAGTAATCCTGTTGTCTTATATATGTACTCTGTTCTCTGTGTGGAGGTTATCTAAATTATTAGCTGGTAGCTCACCTTCCCACATACTTGAAAGTCTGGTCACTTGAGTAACTAAGGGCAGAAGAAATGAGATCTACACTGCTTGTTTGTGGAGAGTCTGAGCTATAGGGGCAAAATGGATGTTAGGAGGAAGTTCTTTACAGTGAGAGTGGTGAGACACTGGAACAGGTTGCCCAGGGAGGTTGTGGTTGCTCCCTCCCTGGAGGTGTTCAAGGCCAGGTTGAATGAGGTCTTGAGTGACCTGTACTAGTGGGAGGTGTTCCTGCCTATGGCAGGGAGTTGGAATTAGGTGATCCTTGAGGTCCCTTCCAACCTTACCATTCTATGTTTCTATGACTAAAAATGAAACAAAACAAAAAATTAACTTAAAGGAGTAAGGCAAAATCCTGATAGTTTGTACTTTTCACATAAGTTAGCTATCTGAGCTGCAAAGAGCATTTAACTGCAGATGAGTTCTTGATGGAAAAAAAGCATTTGTCTGACTGCCTTTATGATTTACTACTGGTGAATAAATTTCAGTTAAATTTGCAAAGCTTCCTTCCTTGTTTAGACAGCTTTAATGTGACCAGAATTTATGCTGAATACATTATACCATTATTTGAGCAAATGGAAAATCACTTTGAGATCCTTGTTGTTTGTACTTAACTTTTTGTGACGTATTTGTGTGTTATATCTGACTAGGTGTATATTTGCTGGTAAGTTTTTCATTATTTAATTTTGAGTAGCAACCAAGATGAGGCTTCTGAGGGAAAGTTATATATATGAAGACATGCATGAGAAGTCTATCCTTTCTCAACTGTTCTTGGGAGTCATGCTGCCTTTTTCTTCTGCTTTAACAAGCTGGGTGAGGTTCTACTACTGCCAGACAGAGAACATTACTGCCTGCTTACAACTCTGAAAGTATTCTGTCCAGACAAGGTTGTGGCAAGGGCAGATGGAGACTGATGGTAAAATGGAGTTTTATTAGTTTTTAATATTTTCCTTTTGTCTGTGGTAACATTTTCTAAATAATCTTGCCTTCAAGCTGTATTGTATATAGACTCAATTCTACCTTACCTGCAAGCTACCTGTAATAAAAATCCATCCTGTTTCTGTAATGTTTTATCATATATAAATATTGTTGCTCCCAGATAAATTACTTAATTCTATACTTTCAAGTCCAATTTGTTGACAAACATATGTCTGTAATTCTGGAGCTTTAAGAATTCTCCTTGATTTCTTTGAATTGGACACAGTTAATTGGCCTTTATTAGTTTTTAAAAAGAATGTGTAACATTTTACTTTTAATGAGACAGTAAACCTGCAATGGCACAGCCAATAATTACACTTTCACATAGTATGTAATATATTATGTGACTTAGGAATGTTTTCCAGTTAATAGAAGTTGTGTAAAGTGAGCTTTTATCTATTAATCTTAAATGGCTATCTAAATCTCAGAGTAAAATCTACTAAGTTCTGTAAAAGAAGTATTAAATAAATAGGTTATTTTAAACTTAATTTTGGTAAATCTTTACTCAAAGAAATAATTAATTGCTCTTGGAATAATGCTTTTCTAAAAAGGATAACAGGCTCCTTTCATCCTGCTACAAAAAAATATTTAAAATTCACTATTTAAGTCTAGATAGAATAAATTCACTAAACTATTAAGTGTAAAATGTGATCTGATGATATTATGGTACATTTTCTATTTTCATAAAACCACCTTGTCAAAGAATGAAAGAAAGAGCATAAAAATATCCCATCTTTTTTTGAATCTTATATTTAAAATGGCCAAACCTAAAAATCTGAAAGGAAGATGAAGCCTCATGTCTCTAATCCCCAGAGATGCTAAACTGGACACTCCCTAGTATTTTCCAAAGAATTACTCTGCAGTTAGAAAACTGGAGAACTACTTTTTGTCATTTTATCCAACTTAACCTAGGCACTAACCTTTGCTACATGCAATATTCATAGGTATTAATGTGTAGCTATATATTTTTTTTTTGGTGCAACCTATTTGTGGACCTTTCACCACAAAACTGGAATATAATAAACAGTTGCAAAGTTGCTGATAATTCTCTTTTGTCTGTGAAGTCAGTTAATCCTGTACAGAACCCGCTGTGTACATCTTTCAGACACTGTGACCCTGATAGTGCTTGACATCTGTTAGAATATCCTTTGCATGTGGCAAATGGCAAAACTTGAATATTGTGTAGGTTTTCTTTTCCCTCCCCTGAGGCCAGCAAAAAGAGAATCAACTATTTCATAATCCCTCATGGAGTGTAGAATGATCAAATTTATGTGTAATTAAACATGAATGCTCTGTTTAATTCCATAATACGAATCTAGCTTTGGAGATTAGATGGTTTAGACTACATTTAGCCCACAAGACTCTCCGATGGGAAGGTAGCATGGCAATGGAAGCAGTCACTGTAAGTGTGCTGACTGATGAAAGTCAGGTACAAGTCAAATTGAATTCCATAAATCCTCACTTTGTAAAATGTTTTGAGGTTTCAGAAATTATATATTTAAAATTTAGGCTTGCAAACAACCTAACTGGTATATTCAGTTGCTCTTTGACTATAGTATTTTTCCAGTAATTTATTTAACAGAGGTATTTATAGTAGGCTTGACTTAACGCTGTAGTAAAATATGAACTCATTTCCTCTTTAAAAAGAGTTTTATGCTGTGTGCACCACTAATAAACCTAAGGGCTTGAGTGGTTACAGTTGCATTGAAATAAATCCATACTCACCTTACTGAAAGCAAAAGGGCAGACTAGATTGTTGCTGGACAGCAGTTCCCTGTGTCTCAGGACATAGTTGTGACTAGTTTGCTCTGAACCACTTCTATGTTTAATCCCTAGGGAAAGTAATTACTGGATGACCCTGGGTGAGCAGATGGTGAAGACATAGTTTTCCCCAATATCCTACTGAATTGCTTCAATTTACAGACATGTTCTAAGGAAACATACAAAGGATCCTGCAGGTAGTTACCTGGGAAAAGGGAACAAAAGAAGTTGACTGTTGTGAGGAAAGCAGCTGAAAGGCAGTGTTAAAGCTGGCCTCATCCTTATATCCTGTGTGCTGTATTATCACATTTGTCATCAACTGTGTATGTGAGAAGAGGTTGGAACTGGAATCAGTCACTGACCCAGAAATCTAGTGAGGTTTGGTAAATCATTGTCATTACTCTGTATGATTTATTCTTTTGATTCTGTAGATTAGATAATATAAGGTTTACTTATACAAGATTTCTGAACAACTTGACATTTGTTTTTTTTTAATTGGTGATTTTGCCTTTCTTTACACACAGCAAACAAACAACATTAAACTGTGCCTTAGTTGTCTTTGCAGTGCACATTAATATGCACAAATTTTTTTTGTTGTACAAAGACACAGTAGACAGTGGCAAAGCCCAGGGTTCACAGAGTTCTGGTGCATTTAAATACTGTCCAGAGTTATATTGATGTTTTAATGCAGATTCTTTGTGACTGCTTCTACTAGAGGATTTTCTACAGGAGAGGGCAATTTCAATTAGATTAGTTGTACCGTTTAGAAATGGTGATATATGATTATCTATTTAGAAATGGTGGTATGGTATAGTAACCAACCATGGAAGGAAGAGTAAAAGATAATTTAAAACTGTGGTGGTTTTGTGCTCTTTGTGTGTGTTTCTTGTTGTTTTATTTTTGTTTGGGTTTTTTTATTTGTTTGGTTTTGCTTTGTAACTAGAATAACCATGTTTGCCATTGATTTCATGGGAACAGAAAGAAATTCTCTGCTGCACAGCAGCAAAATTTCGCTGAATTGTATCATAGTTATTTTTATTTTACTTTTAAGACTGGACACATTCCCTAGCTCTCATTCTGCCTCAGATAGGTCAACTAGTGTATTTCTCTTTTGAAATCAGGTTTTTGTTTACTTTACTTAGCAATTATACTTTTAAACAGCAAAACTATTTGCTAATATAGTTAACACCAATCTATTACAGCTTTAAACTTGTTGGCCTTTTCCTCTTGACATTTAACCATCAAACAAGTAATTTACTATTACTGATTATTTAGTAATGGCTTGGAAATTGTGACCCAATTTACAGTGTGTCAACAGCTTCCCACTTGATTTCCTCTAAGTAAACTATAAACCAAACAAATCACTAGTTTTAAAATTTTTGCTGATTAGATTTGTATATACAGTGCTTTCACTGAAACTGTTGTGTCAGGGAATCTAATGAGAGAAATCAAGGTTGCAGGAGAGTCAATAGATATAATTTAGCCACTACAGGCAATAAAGTCCAATTTGTTTGTGGTTTGTTTTTGTTTTTTTTTTTTCCTTTACAGAGCAGGATGATGCTATGAGAGTTCATTTAAAGGGTGATGAATGTTAGGTTTCGGTTGTGTCTGAAATGGCTTGTAATCACAGCTCCATTAAACTCCTTTTTAGGGAAGGACTACCAGAAACTTCTTGTTTGATTATGCATGAATCATTTAATCTCTTTTCTATTTCTGTGTTCATATGTAAACTGAAGGCAATAATACTATATACACCTCCAATAGTTTTCTAGTGCATGTTTACACCTGCATTTAGCATAATACAGTTCTATCTTATGTGGGCAGAGTTCTGAAGAAAAAAAACTTACCCTTAAATCTAATTATCTTTTAGGTAATGTCAGGGTGTCTGATGAAAAACAATCAGTGATGGTTGTCTATATTCCACCTTTGCCCAGCTGATAGCAGATAAGCATTCTCCAGTGGCCTTTCTGCTATTGATAATCAACTTCCTGATTATAATCACATGAAGGATGAATGTATTTTTCAGTCATGCTAAAATCTGCTTTGATTGCCATTAACCCTCTACAGAAGGGTTATTGTATTTGTGTAGCAGGGGATGTGACTCACTGTCTCTTTCTAGCATGGTGAAAAGATAGACAGAAAATACCAACTTCAATGCAACTGATTCTAAAGAACTTGAAAAATCCTTTTAACAAATGTTTTGCTGAATTTTGTATTGGTTGGAGTTTAGCTTCCCAGGGGAACCCAATGCAATAATAGTAGAATGCCTTCCTCTCTCCCACTGCTTTTGGGAAAGAGGAAAGTAAGGAGGAAACAGAAGGGGTAAA
>WBNM01002644.1:1677-34876 GCA_013399055.1 Ramphastos sulfuratus
GAAGTTCTTGCCAGAGAGAGTGATTGGCATTGGAATGGGCTGCCCAGGGAGGTGGTGGAGTTCCCATCCCTGGAGGTGTTCAAGACAAGCCTTGGCACTTAGTGCCATGGTCTGGTTGATTGGGTAGAGCTGAGTGCTAGGTTGGACTGGATGAGCTTGGAGGTCTCTTCCAACCTGCTTGATTCTATGATTGCTGTCCATGGAGATCTTCTTGTCCACCAGGACTCCTGGGTCCTTCTCACAGGGCTGCTTTCCAGCAGAACATCTCCCAACCTGCTCTGGTGCAGTTTATTATCCCTCCCAAGGTGCAGGACTCTGTACTTACCCTTGTTGAACCTCCAAATAGCCATAAATGAACCAATCCTTTCCTGGTTCAACACAAACCTTTTATTTCTACTCCAGCCTTTAGCATCCCATTCCCCTGATCCTCCCCTGAGACAGCTGTTTGAATGGAGTGTTCCTCCAGGAGCATTCCCTAGACAGGGCTTAAAAAAACTCTAAAGGAAAGGAAGGGAAAAAAAAAAAAAAAAGCCTAACCTAAACAAAAAAAAAATTCATATTATTTTTCATCTCTGGAAAAAAATATTATTCATGACACTGGTCCAACATTGCTTTTACTTTCCTGAAACTAACTAATTTCTGGGAAAGCAGAATGTTGGGATTTGTGTTTGTAGAAGCTAAGGCTTAGGGAGGAAGCTGAAACCAAACACAAAAGGATATTCAACCAGTTAGCTGTCACAGGCTCCAAACACCTTCAGCAGACTCCTTGTTGAAGACAGAGTGAGTCCTAAAGTGATGTACTGAATAATTTAACACTGATCTGAACAGTACTTACCAAGCACTAACCCCCAATATTTAGATGTTTTTCCATATTTGTGCTGTTCAGAGATTGTATAAATAATGATTTGAGGTTTCCCCCTGGCTCATTGATAAAACATTACAGGGCCATGAACTGATTGCTGTGGCCAGGGGTGGCTCTTGCTACTTCCCTGCAGCAAATGAAATACATTTGGCTGTCTACTTCTGCATGTCCACTTCTGCATGTCCACATGAGCTCAGACCTGGAGAAATTAATTTGTTTCACCTTTGCTGTAACACAGTAATGAAGATGTAAACCAATTTAAGAGTCACTTTTGCATTTGGAATTGATCTAAGAGTGATCTCTCCAAGACTGATGACAGAAAAGTGATTCCTTCAAAATTAATGACAGACTAATGACAACTTCATGTGATACAGGAAGAGGAGCCTAGGGGAAGGCAGTCTCATGGTAAGCAGCCATACTAAGCACCCGTGGGAAGGCTGGGGAGGGACTCTTCAGAAGGGCTTGGACTGATAGGATGAGGAGCAATGGTTTGAAACTGGAGCAGGGAAGATTTAGGTTGGACATCAGGAGGAAGTTCTGCACAGTGAGAGTGATGAAATACTGCAACAGGTTGCCCAAGGTTGAGGCCCCATCCCTGAAGACATTCAAGATCAGACTCAATGTGGCCCTGGGCAGCCTGATCTAGTTGTGGCTGACTGCAGAGGGGTTAGACAAGGTGACCTTTGAGGGTCCCTTCCCACCCAATGCAATCTGTGAATCTGTGAATGACTGAGACTCAGAAGTCTCATTTCCACTTCATCTTTAGTGGGTAATGAACATGCCTCATTCTCCAAAGCAAAGCCACTTGACTAGATGTCAGGAGAAAGTTCTTTGTAGTGAGGGTGGTGAGACACTGGCACAGGTTGCCCAGGGAGGTTGTGGCTGCTCCCTCCCTGGAGGTGTTCAAGGCCAGGTTGGAGGAGGCCTTGAGTGACCTGTGCTAGTGGGAGGTGTCCCTGCCTATGGCAGGGGGTTGGAACTGGATGATCCTTGAGGTCCTTTCCACCCTTACCATTCTATGATTCTATGATTCTATGACTGGGGTCTTGGAGAAGAATGGATTAGATTATTGAAATGCTCTATGGTAGTGTGCTGGTTTGAGGCTAATTGGGATATTTTGATGAAAAAAAAATAGATTATAGGCTGTGAAAAGCAAACAGTGGTGGTGTCTGCTTCACTCATAGGCTTGCTGAGATGTATAAAAGCAAAGACACAAACACAGATAGCACAGACAGTCTCTCTCTGGGAGCTGCTGTGTCTGCTGGTTTTCTGCTCTGTACCTCAACTAACCACTCTGCTTCTAACCCCCCTTGCTGATCCTCCAAACTCACCTTGCACATAAGGCAGACCCTTGGGTCAGGTCGAGGGGTGGGAAGAAGGTGGAAGGGTGGTTGGAAGCCCCTCCTGGGGCCTCTGATTTCTAGGTGGGGAATTGTGTTTCTGTATTACCTTTTACTTGTGTATTTCTGTAACTATTCCTGTCTATTGTGTATATCTCTGCTTGTACATTGTGCTGAGCTGTAAATAGAGCTTCAGTCCTTAACTTGCAGCTGGCTGAGTCTAGTCTGGGGGATCTCATTGTGTGTGGGGGTGGGAAACTCCCAAACCATCACAGGTAGCTTTGCCTACAAACTTCTAGCAACTATTTAGGGGCAATTTGTATTCTGCAGAGATGAAACCCAGAGTTTACATTGTCAAAGAAATGCTAACCCACAAGAGCTGATCACTTTTATTATATTCCCTTTCCTTTTAGGAGCTCTCCTATGCAGATTGCTCCTGGGACACCCCAGCTTTTCCTGAGTGACCTCTGGACCCTCATCAGCTCCTGCTTTGAAATGTCACTTGAGGGTCTATTACCCTGTGGTTGGTGCCTTTAACTTGATCTTTACATTTCTTTTGCTGTAGTGTCTCAATCACACAATCACAGAATGAATCAGGTCAGAAAAGTTTTTTGAGATCATCATGTCCAACCTATCACCTAACATCTTGTAATTAACTATACCCTGGCACTAAATGCCTCATGAAGCCTCCTTTTAAACACCTCCAGGGATGGGGACTCCACCACCTCCCTGGGCAGCCCATTCCAATGCCAATCTCTCTTGCTCTGAAGAACTTCTTCCTAACATCCAGCCTGAACCTGCCCTGGCACAGCTTGAGGCTGTGTCCTCTTGTTCTGTCCCTGGGTGCCTGGCAGCAGAGCCCAACCCCAGCTGGCTACAACCTCCCTTCAGGTAGCTGCAGAGAGCAATGAGGTCTGCCCTGAGCCTCCTCTTGTGCAGGCTGAACAACCCCAGCTCCACAGTATCAAAATGTTCAAACAGTGCTAAATCAAACACCTCACCATAGACATTATTTTAACCCTATCCCTAAACCCTCCTCAAGCCTAATCTATTATTTCAACCCCATCATCTTTATCTAAACCCTCCCCAAGCCTAACTTTACAAAGGAATTTGACACAGGCTCATGCAAATAGGAATGCCTTGGACTGCACCTTCTTCTCATCGATTCTAGCACTAGTCCCATGGTTTTGGGAAGGACTGAAGGTAGCTTTGCAGTCCTGCAGCTTGCTCTGTCACCTTGCTCACCCTTTCGAGCAAGCCCATCAGATGGCACTGTTGCATGGAGTCTCGTATGTGCTCAGCCCATCCGAGCACTTCCAGTCCTGTAAGGAAAAGATTTTGTCAAGACCTTTACACACACACACATCTATGCTCTTTATGGGGTCCATGGGAAGCAGGCACTTTGGTTTTGGTTTTCTTTTTTGTTTTGTTTTGTTTTGTTTGATATTTTGGTTGGTCGGGTTGGGTTGGGTTGGTTTTGGGTTATGTTGTTGTTGCTGTTTTGTTTTCATGGAATCACAGAATGTCAGGAGCTGGAAGGGAGCTCCAAAGCTCATCCCCCAGTCCAACCTCCCTGCCAGAGCAGGATCACCTATGCCAGATCACACAGAACACATTCAGGCAGCTCTTGAATATCTCCAGAGAGGGAGACTCCACAACCCCCCTGGGCAGCCTGTTCCAGTCCTCTGTCTCCTTCACAGGGAAAAAAATTCCTCCTCATGTTTCCATGAAACTTCCTAAGCCTCAGCTTCCACCACTGCTCCTTGTGCTGTCATTGGGCATCACCCAGCTGAGCCTGGCTCCAGCCTCCTGGCACTCACCTTTAAATATTTATAACCATTGCTGAGGTCACCTCTCAGGCTCCTCTTCTCCCAGCAGCACAGCCCCAGCTCCCTCAGGCTCTCCTTCTAACAGAGCTGTTCCATTCCCTTCATCACCTTTGTGGTTCTGTGCTGGACTCTCTCAAGCCTTTCCTCGAGGTCCTTCTTGAACTGGGGGACCCAGAACTGGACAACTGGGGTGGGGTTTGTTTGTTTGTTTGGTTTTTATTTTCTGCCACAGGAAGACTTTCACCAGATAGAGCTACCTTGGTGAATCAGATGCAGACAGATCTACCTTGGGAATCAGACAGAGGCATTTGAACCCTGGTGCTTGAGGCAGCAAGGAATCCTTGGCGTGTTATGTAGGTGTGTTACACAGCTAACTGCATTAAGGGAGGGCTGCTGTGTGGTTGATGACAGTGGCAAGGCTGCAGAGCCATGGGTGAGGAGCAAAGTTATTCTCTTTTCCCACTTCTTCCTCTCCTGCCCATTATGCCAGGGGCTCTCTGCCATACCTTTCCCACCAGTCAGTCTGTTCTCTCCAGCTTCTGGGCTTTCCTGAATCAGAGGAGACATCAGGTTCTTTGCTCAAGACAAATATGGGATATTAGAAGAAAGAATTGTGGGAGGAAAGATGAAAGGTGCAGCTCAGGAAAAGACCTGATTTGTTCTACATGGTTTCAGCACTTCCCATGTCTGCCCTTAATGTGGTGAAGGTGTTCTTCATGCTTGCTCTGCTGCTTAAGGAGAGAGGCATTAAAAGTTGATTTTAAAGTACTGTGTTAGCCACTGAGGGAGCAATTTGTGAAGCAGAAGTACCCTTAAAATATAAAACTTCATTTTTTTTCTGTTAGAAATCCAGCAGGAAGCTGTAAACAGTCAGTTTGACCAACCTGCCAGCAACATCTCCTGCGTTAGGCTGTTCTTGGGTTCTTCACCTCATGAAAACCAACAGGTTGGAGTTGTAGCTAACAAAACTTCCTGACTCATGTCAAACAGTGGTTAGATATTTGTGTTCCAGACTAAGGACAGGATTTGACTGGAGAAACAATGAGTGAAGAAAGCAGACTGCATATTGGAGCTTCTCACCCACCAGCACCCCCAAGTCCCTCTCCTCAGGGCTGCTCTCCAGCCAGGCACTGCTCAGCCTACATTGGTACTTGGGATTGCCTCGGCCCAGCTGCAGGACCTTGCACTTGGTCTTGTTGAATTTCATGAGGTTAGCTTGGGCCCAGCTCTGCAGCCTGCCAAGATGCCTCTGGATGGATCCTTCCCTCCAGCATGAAGGTGTTTAATGCCAGGCTGGATGAGGCTGTGGCCAGCCTAATCTAGTGTGAGGTGTCCCTGCCCAAGGCAGGAAGGTTGGAATTAGATGATCCTTGTGGTCCCTTCCAACCCTGACTGATTCTATGATTCCATGATTCTATGATGCTGGACTCCATTAAGAGGAGCACAGATAATTGGTCAAGGAAAGTTATAATTAACCTTTACTTGGTGCTTGGGAGGACACACCTGGGATGCAGAGTCTAGTTTTGGCCTCGATTCAAGAGGATGAAACTGGAGTGAGACTCCAGCTGGTTGAGAGGCCAGAACACATCACCTCTGAGGAGAGGTTGAGGGAGATGGGCTCCTTTCTTCCTGGCAAAGAGAAGTCTCAAGGATGATCTAATGGCAGTAGAAGCAGAGGCACAAAGATGGCAATGCCAGGCTTTTCTCTTTGTAGGCAAGCTTATAAGAAAGGTCATGGAACACAAAATGTGGCTTGGGAAAACATTAGGAAAAAGATTTAGACTAGAGAGACAGAGTAGAGGAACCAGGCAGTGTGTTATGGGGGCCAGATGCTTCTCATTGGTGCCCAGTGAGAGGACAAGAGGCAGTGGCTGCAAACTGAAGCAATTCCAAGGGCCCTTAAAATTGAGTTGCTTTCCTAATCTGGTATCACACTGTTATGGTTAGAATATTACATTCTCCATGGCTGCTATTCAGCATCTGAATTAAACTCCCAATCTTGCCAGATCCTAAACTAAAACTGAGGGAATTAAGTAGGTGTGGATGTGTGTTTGTGTGCGCCAGGAGGACGTAGATCATCTTTTGCCTGAAAGCTGGATTTTAAAAGGCCCATTATTTATTAATCCAATCAGAAGCTCAGTGATTTACTCCTTTTTCATATTTATTCCTGGGAAATGTGCTGTGCTAGCAAGAGAAAGCACAAGAAATAACCCATCCAGAAATGATTTATCCTGCTGTTGGAAGCTCCAATGTTCTTTAAGTGAAGCCCTCCACTAATTCTGATGATGAATGACAGAGAAATTGAAGTCACAAATACTGGGCCAGACCTCCAGCAGGCAGAGCCAGTGTAGTTCTGTGAATATAAACTGGGAAAGAGCTGATTTGCAGAACACAGAACACACATCCAGAGTTGGTGTAATTGAGTGCAATGGGTCAGGCATTCGTATTAGCATGAGTTAAGGTAAAACTGAAGTCAGACTCCTCCCAGGTCCATTGGCTTTAGCCTGACTTTAAGCATCACCTTCATCCATTTGTTTCAAGCTGAATCCATCCTGGTTTCCACCAGGGTGGCAGGAGGAACGGGTCCCTTGCTGTGGCCAGACACTTCAGCAGTCAGCTCAGTGAAGTATCACATTTCTAAACTGTTGGTTGAGCCTTTTGTTTTGTTTGCAGTCTTGAATCTGAATTAATTCCTCGCTGCTTTGTGAAACACTCATTGACCAGGAAGAGAAGTTTGAGCTTTAAAACACTCCCTTAGCTACCCAGTTCTGCATGGGAATTGCATTACTCTTAGCCTGAGGAGAATGACTTCTGTAGCCAAGTTCTTTTTCTTGACCCCTGAGTTGAGCAAGGATCTATCCACGATGCTGCTTTCACAGGCTGGGTGCTCTTTCTTCATGGCACTTTCTGTGAAACAGAACCAGGCTCTGAGAAAATCAGAGAATCATTAAGGTTGGAAAAGGCCTCTAAGATCATGAAGTCAACTGTCAACCCAACATTACCATACCATACATGTCCCAAAGGGCAATATCTTCTTGTGTTTTTGAACACTGTCAGGGATGGTGACTCCACCACCTCCCTGGGCATCCTATTCCAATGCCTCACCATTCTTTCAGCAAAGAAAATTGTCCCTAATATTCAACCTAAATCTCCCCTGGTGCAACTTGAAGACATTTCTTCCTGTCCTATCACTAGTTACTTGAGAGAAGAGCCCAGCCCTCACTTCACTACAACCTCCTTTCTGGCAGTTGTAGAGAGCAATGAGGTCTGCCTTCAGCCTCCTCTTCTCCAAATTAGACACCCCCAGTTCCTTCAGCTGCTCCTCACCACACCTGTTTTCCAGACCCCTCACCAACTCCATTGCCATTCTCTTCTCTGGACACACTCCAGCACCTCATCATCCTGGAAAGGAGAAGATGTCCTGCCACAGGTTCCATGGGGAAGAAGGAATGCCAGGGTGACTGATGGAAGTTTTGCATCTTAACACACAGGCAAGAGGACAGGAGGAGGAACCTTCTTTTTCCATTTGTGTCCTGGTAGAAAAAAGGGCTGGAGCAGCTCTGCTGTGAGGACAGGCTATGAGAGTTGGGGATCTGCAGCCTGGAGAAGAGAAGGCTTTGAGGAGACCTTAGAGTGGCCTTCCAGTATCTGAAGGGGGCTACAGGAAGGCTGGGGAGGGACTATTGACAAGGTCTTGTAATGCCAGGAGGAGGAGGAATGGGTTTAAACTGTCAGAGTGGAGATTGAAACTGGATGTTAGGAGGAAGTTGTTTGCAGTGAGGGTAGTGAGACACTGGCACAGGTTGCCCAGGGAGGTTGTGGAGCACAAAAGCACAGAATGTGATCACATTCTGTTCTTCTCTGCTCCACAACCTCTCTGGAGGTGTTCAGGACCAGGCTGGATGAGTCCTTGAGCAACCTGTTCTAGTGGGAGCTTTAAAACACTCCCTTAGCTACCCAGTTCTGCATGGGAATTGCATTACTCTTAGCCTGAGGAGAATGGCTTCTGTAGCCAAGTTCTTTTTCTTGACCCCTGAGTTGAGCAAGGATCTATCCACAATGCTGGGTGCCTATGGCAGGGGGTTGGAACTGGCTGAGCTTTGAGGTCCCTTCCAACCTAAACCATTCTATGATTCTGTGATTCCACAGTCTCATGGCAAACCTGCATCACCTTCTTCCCACCACCTCCCTCCCGCACCTGAACCTCAACACACTGAGTGCAGCCAATGCCCCCTCTCAGATGAGTTAATATTTGAGCAGCCTCACGGATGGGCCCCTGAAGGATGTCAGCTCTGCACGGGGCAGGCACAGTGTAGCTGTCTGGTAGGACCCAGCTGAGCACATGGTGTCTTGGCCTCTGTACCAATCACTTTAAACTGACTGTGACCTGAAGATAGGAGATGCTCATTAGAGGCCTTAGTAGCTTAATATCATCAGGAGATGGAACAAAGCTGTTCTAGCCTCTGCCAGCACAAACATGAATAAAAAGGACCACGTCAATAAAAGTTCCCAAGATGAACCCATAGAAGGAGGCACTTAGAGACTATTATAAACAGTTTGCCCCTTGGTGGTTGTCCTTATCAGCCCCAGTCAAAGCCTTGATAAGCCTTGCCTCTTTAGGAGCCATTAATTTCCCTGGAAATTTAAACAGCTGTCACTTGTGATACTCCTCAGGTGTACATGTGGGAAAGATTAGGCAGTGTTTATAATCCAACTCCTTCATTAGGCGCCCGCTCAGCTGCAACCTCCTGCGCGGGACCAGAGTCCAGCTCGTGAATCTCCCACGGATAATTGGAGGCAGCCATGAGTGATGCCAATGAGCTGTCGACAGCAGGGATTGGGAAGCCTTATCCATATCAGTTGGGCTCCCAGCAACCTTTGGTGGTTGCTCACAGACAGGAGTTGGCCTGGCTGGACACACGTGGACAAGGAGAGCCAAGTTGATGGCTCACGCTTCCTGCCTGGGCTGCTGTCCTTCTGGCTTGCTCCTGCTTGCTGATGTGACATCTTTCAGTAACAGCAGTGAAATGCCTCATGCTGGGCTTGGGGTCATGTGAGGTAAGGGCCAAGTGCTTATCAGGGGCACTGATAAGCCTTAGGTGACCCCAGCTGGCCTCACTTGGGACACTCACCCACACTTCTGCCCAGAGCATGAAATAAAAGATGTGATGGTTTGGGAGTTCCCTGCCCCCTCACACTTTATAAAATCCCCCAGACTAGACTCAGCCAGCTGGAAGTTAAGGACTGAAGCTCTATTTGCAGCTCAGCACAATGTACAAGCAGAGATATACACAACAGACAGGAATAGTTACAGACATAGACAAGTTAAAGGTAATACAGAAACACAATTCCCCTCCCAGAAATCAGAGTCCCCAGGAGGGGCTCCCAACCATCCTTCCACCTTCTTCCCACCCCTCTACCTTACTCCAGGATTTGCCTTAGGTGAGTTTGGAGGATTGGCCAGGGGAGTTAGAAGCAGAGTGGTTAGTGAGGTTACTCAGCAGAGAGAAGCCACACTGGCTCCCAGAGAGAGACTGAGAGACTGTCTCTGTGTCTTACCTATGTTTGTGTTCTTGTTCTTATCCATCTCAGCAAGCCTATGAGTGCAGCAGACATCACCACTGTTTGCTTTTCACAGCCTATAATACAATTTTTTTCATAAAAATATTCCAATTAGCCTCAAACCAGCACAGCAGCAGTGCAGCCTTGGGCCATGCTTGCAAGAGCTCTGAACCTGGGGACAGAATGAGACACCCACCGACAGGGGTGTGAGCTCCAAGCCTCTTTTCCAGGAGCCTGCTTGACTTCCAGTACCTGAAGGGGGCTACAAAAAAATCTGAGGAGGGACTTTTTAGGATATCAGGTAGTGCCAGGACTAGGAGGAATGAAGAAAAGCTGGAGGTGGGGAGATTCAGAGTGGAGGTGAGAAGGAGAGGTGAGAGTGGTGACAGCCTGGAATGGGTTGCCCAGGGAGGTGGTTGAGGCCCCATCCCTGGAGGTGTTTAAGGCCAGGCTGGATGAGGCTGTGGCCAGCCTGATCTAGTGTGAGGTGTTCCTGCCCATGGCAGGGGGGTTGGAACTGGCTGATCCTTGTGGTCCCTTCCAACCCTAAAAGATTCTATGATTCTATGATTCCCCTCTGGAAAAGGGCTGGATATCCAGACTTTTGCAAGCCAATATCTGGCTGGGAAGCCTCAAGGTGTGTTTCCTCCAACAAGTTAAGTCTAATGCTCTCACATAGCTGACAAAATAAGTGCAGATTACAGAAGAAAACAAACCCAGTCCAAGCTAGCACAGACTCCAGCCTCACCCAGCTGAGAACACCAAAAAAAACCCCAAAACCAAACCAACCAAAAAAACCCCAAAAACCCAAAAGCAAACAAACAAACAAACCAACCAAACAAAAAACCAAAAAAAACCCCAAAACCCAAACACCAAACCCAACCAACCAAACAAAAAAAGAACAAAACCAAACCTCCACAAACAACCAACCAACAACAACAACAACAACTAATTCAAACCCTCTATCCATTCTGGAATGGACACCCAGGACTGTCCAGAGCTAGGCTGTCTCCAGTGCTGCCTTCCCAACAGACCTTGCACCTACTGTGTAGGTAGCTTCTGTTCTGCATGGACCCCTCCATCACACACCACAGTTTATCTCCAGCCTTGTCTCCATCTCCTTTCCCAGCAGACTTAGAGCTCCTGGCTGGACTCTGGCCCTGGTTCATCACTTGTGTTGGGGCTCGTGGATGGTGCCTGGATCTACCTGCTGTACTCAGCCCCTGTGGGGTGGTGCCTTGCTCTCATTCTGTATTGGGGTCATTTCTGGCTGCTGGTTTGTCCTGCTTTAGGAGGCAATCCTGTTCTTGCTGTTCACAGGATCACAGGGGTTGGAAGAGACCTCCAGAGATCATCGAGTCCAACCCACCCTGCCAGAGCAGGACCAGACAACCTAGTACAGGTCACACAGGAACACAGGAACACAGACAGGGCTGGAAAGTCCAGAGGAGACTCCATAACCTCTCTGGGCAGCCTGTGCCAGTGCTCTGGGACCCTTATAGTCAAGAAGTTCTTCCTCATGTTGAGGTGGAACTTCCTGTGCTGTAGTTTACATCCATTGCTCCTTGTCCTATCCCAGGGCACAGCTGAGCAGAGTTTGTGTCCCCCATTCTGACCCCCAGCCCTCAGATATTTATAATCATTGATCAGATCCCCTCTAAGTCTTCTCTTCCCCAGACCAAACAGCCCCAGGTCCCTCAGCCTCTCCTCACAGGGCAGTGCTCCAGCCCCTTCAGCATCTTCATAGCCCTCCCTTGGACTCTTGCAAGTAGATCCCTGTCCCTGCTGAACTGGGGAGCCCCAAACTGAGTCATTCTTGGCTACTGTTTTGTTCTCCTTTAGGGGGCAATCCTGTTCTGGCTGTTCCCTGAGTGTAAGCCTCTGACAGGTAGGAGCTCCAGGACCTTGTCTGTGCTGCCTCACTGGGAGCACACTTTGCATCTCTTGGGTCATGCTTGGATTTGAAGAGGTTTCAGAAGCCCCTGCTTTAATGGCCATGATGGCATCCAAGAGGACTGGATATCAGGAAGAAATTCTTTACAGTGAGGGTGGGGAGACACTGGGACAGGTTGTCCAGGGAGGTTGTGGATGCTCCCTCTTTAGGAGGGGTTCAAGGCCAGGCTGGGTGGGGGCTTGAGCAATGTGTTCTAGCGGGAGGTGTCCCTGCCCATAGCAGGGGGGTTAGAATTGGATGATCTTTAGGGTCCCTTCCAACCCAAACTGTTCTATGATTCTATGACTGTCACTGGGTAGCAGTGTTTTCTAGAGCTGTCAGGGACTGGCACAAGCACTGTCAAACACCTACTTACTTCCTTCCACTCTTGCTCATGATGCAATTCCACTCAGGCAGCAAGATCAGGCATGGTCACAACACCTCAGTGCCTGGCCTGTGGTCATTTAGCATGAGCTGAGTGTTTCAGGTGGCTCACAGTTCTCTAAACACTGTCCCACAGAAGCTCCTGGGAGTGGAAGCTGTTCAATGCCTGGCAGAGGACTCTTTGTGTTCAAATAAAAAGTCCTCTTCTCTGTGCATTCCTCCTTAATCATCCTGAAAAGGTAATCATAGAATCATAGAATCATAGAATGGTAAGGTTGGAAGGGGAGTTGTGCTGTATGTGAAGAGAAAAGAGTCCAGAAGCTTTCTTTTGGTCAATCTGAAGGCATTTGCTGCATGGAAACTACAGAGCCAGATCAAGACATTTTAGCATCATGTACCTGGGTGAAGTCTGAGTGTCCAAATTCAAATTTCTGCCTTGGAAATGGAAAGTTTAATCATAGAATCATAGAATGGTAAGGTTGGAAGGGACCTCAAGGATCATCNAGCAGAGCTGCTGCAGCCCTCTGAGTATCTTTGTGGCCTCCTCTGGACCTGCTCCAACACTTCCATGTCCTTCCTGTGCTGGGGGCTCCAGAACTGCACACAGGACTCCAGGTGGTAATGGTAATTTTTTTTCACTGCCCAACTCTTACCCTTCTTGAAGCTCCCAGCAATCAGCTGGGACACAGTTCTCTCCATTTGCTTTCTCTTTTTCACTGCTTATCTTTAAGCCATTGCCTTTTCACTGGAAAGAGAGAGGCTGTATCCCATTTCAGGGTCCACCCAAGCCTGGTTTAGGCAAGGGCTGCTGGGCCTTCAGCCAAGATCTCTCATCCAGGCCAGGGTGGAAGGTTTGGGTTTTAAGTGAGAGTTTTTGAAGGGATGGGTGGAGGTGCATGTCAGTGCTTCTGAAAGTCATGCTCTGGCTTTGAAACACTTTTCTGAAGATAAACAGACTCTGCATGCACCACAGACTGCTGCTGGAATTGCAGCTACTGCCTGACCACCTTGACTGAGGAGATAGAACTTTGGTCTTCAGGTGGGCTCCGTTCCTACAGCAGAAGTCTGCTCTGGCCCATCACACAGAGCAGCAGAACAAGTCAGTGCAACCTCTGAGGGTGTGCCAAGCATCAGATTGGCTCAGAAATGCTCTGACTGAACTATTTTATTATTTTCTGTGAGGTCCATTTGTTGTGGTCCAAAGGTTTGCCACTGGGACACAAACCAATGGGCTGCAGGGTACCTAAATGTGTCATTACACTTCCTGACTCATGTCAAACAGTGGTTAGATATTTGTGTTCCAGACTAAGGACAGGATTTGACTGGAGAAAAAATGAGTGAAGAAAGCAGACTGCATATTGGAGCTTCTCACCCACCAGCACCCCCAAGTCCCTCTCCTCAGGGCTGCTCTCCAGCCAGGCACTGCTCAGCCTACATTGGTGCTTGGGATTGCCTCGGCCCAGCTGCAGGACCTTGCACTTGGTCTTGTTGAACTTCATGAGGTTAGCTTGGGCCCAGCTCTGCAGCCTGCCAAGATGCCTCTGGATGGATCCTTCCCTGCAGTGTGGAGGTGTTTAAGGCCAGGCTGGATGAGGCTGTGGCCAGCCTGATCTAGTGTGAGGTGTCCCTGCCCAAGGCAGGAAGGTTGGAATTAGATGATGCTTGTGGTCCCTTCCAACCCTGACTGATTCTATGATTCCATGATTCTATGATGCTGGACTACATTAAGAGGAGCACAGATAATTGGTCAAGGAAAGTTATAATTAACATTTACTTGGTGCTTGAGAGGACACACCTGGGATGCAGAGTCTAGTTTTGGCCTTAATTCAAGAGGGTTAAACTGGAGTGAGACTCCAGCTGGTTGAGAGGCCAGAACACATCACCTCTGAGGAGAGGTTGAGGGAGATGGGCTCCTTCCTTCCTGGCAAAGAGAAGTCTCAAGGATGATCTAATGGCAGTAGAAGCAGAGGCACAAAGATGGCAATGCCAGGCTTTTCTCTTTGTAGGCAAGCTTATAAGAAAGGTCATGGAACACAAAATGTGGCTTGGGAAAACATTAGGAAAAAGATTTAGACTAGAGAGACAGAGTAGAGGAACCAGGCAGTGTGTTATGGGGGCCAGATGCTTCTCATTGGTGCCCAGTGAGAGGACAAGAGGCAGTGGCTGCAAACTGAAGCACAGGAAACTCCATTTAATGTAAACCCCTCCCCCACCTCCCCCTTTTTTTTATTTAACTGTAAGGGTTATCAAACATAGGAACAGGTTGTCCAGAGAGGCTCTAGAAATCTGAAGGGGCCTACAGGAAGGCTGGGGAGGGACTATTGACAAGGTCTTGTAATGCCAGGACAAGGGGCAATGGGTTTGAACTGGCAGAGGGGAGATTGAAACTGGATGTGAGGAGGAAGTTCTTTACAGTGAGGGTGGTGAGACACTGGCACAGGTTGCCCAGGGAGGTTGTGGCTGCTCCCTCCCTGGAGGTGTTCAAGGCCAGGTTGGAGGAGGCCTTGAGTGACCTGTGCTAGTGGGAGGTGTCCCTGCCTATGGCAGGGGGTTGGAACTGGATGATCCTTGAGGTCCCTTCCAACCTTATCATTCTATGATTCTATGATTCTATGATAAATATCCATCCTTGGACATTTCAAAATCTGAAATAGAGATGGATATGTCCAGAGAGGCTCTAGAAATATCCATCCTTGGATGTTTCAAAATCTGACTAGGCAGCTGAAATGCCAAACCATCATGGGGTGTGAGGTACCACATCAGCAGAAGTAAGTTCAATCTATATGTAAGGATGTAAATATCTATGTAAATATCTATGTAAATATCTAAAGGATGGAGGTCATGAGGATGAGGCTGAGGTCACGAGGATGAGGCTCTTTCCAGTTCTTGCCAGTGACAGGCCAAGGGGAAATGGGCACAAACTGGAACACAGGAAGTTTCACTTGAACTTAAGCAAAAACAATTGTTGCTTGGAGGGTGCCAGAGAACTGCAGCAGGCTGCCCAGAGAGGTTGTGGAGTCTCAGGAGACTTTTAAAACCCACCTGGACTTCATCCTGTGCAACCTAATGTAGGCAAACCTGCTTTAGCAGGGATTTGGACTAGTTGATCTCCAGAGGTCCCTTCCAACCCCCACTGTGCTGGGATTCTGAGTTCCTGGAAACTGGCCAGGCAGTGGAGATCTGCCTCTCATGTCAGCAATATGACTTGATGGAGGAGATGCAGCTTCTTTTGGTCCTTTGAACAGAAAACTCACTCTGGAATGAGCAGCTCACCTACCTTGTCCCTTCCTGGTAAAAACCATGCCCATGTCTTCTGTCCTACCTGCCAAGTCAGAGCCCTCCAGGTGACAGCCAGGCTTTGGATAGGAGGTGGCCCTGCTGTGCTGCATGCTGACCTCAGCACTGCACAGGCTGTGAAGGACTGCAGCTGTAGACAGACATCCTTAACTCTGCACCATGGCAGAGCATAAGCAAGGATGTGCTTCACAGGGGAGGCCTTTTTGTGGGTGTGCAGGCACTTGGGCAGCTTTGAGACCATGGAAAGGCATAATAGAAGTGCCCACTACATTTTAGATACCTTCATGATGAGGCATTGCTGGCCCAACAGCTTTCTTCATCACTTTGCTTGGTTCTAGGGTTTGTCTACAGTGCATCCCTCTTGGGTGCCCTCAATCCTTCTCAACAAACTGGAAGCAATTTTTTTTTTAAGGGGGGGAGGTATAACTGAGTTTTCTTGTGATACCTTCAGCTTGAGCATTTTAATGAAGTTTTGGGATTCTATTTCTAGGATGAAGTTTGAAATTTTGATCTATTTTCTTTTCAGTTCCTCCCTGTCCTTGGCAATCCCCTGCTAACATTAGATTAAAGTATTTGCCTTTCTGAATTGTAGCCTAAATGGTTACAGCTGTTGAATCATCCCAGGCTAATCAGGATGAATTATGGTATCTGATATTTGAAGAGATTTAGCTCTCTCTTCACTTTGCTTTGTAAATCACTTTTCCTATGTCTACACAACCTTTGACACCAAACCATGCCCATGACATGCTCCTTGACATGGTTGCCTCCCAGGCAGCTCACAAACAACCTGTCTGGGCAAGCCAGGTGGTCAGGTCAAGGTTGTGAGATGCCAGCTGTTGGGTTGGTCACCAAGATCACCTGGGGCCACTTTCCATGCTGGCTGGCTGGCTGTGGGGACAGTGAAGCTGGTGCCATGGTCAGCCACAGGATGGTTCTCCAGTCTGTGCTAGGAGCAGTGAGGTCCAGCGACAGCAGCTAGGGTCATCCATGGGTACAGGTCACCTGAAACATCCACACAGAGGAGGCAGGTTCAAGGGAATGGTCAGGCTCAGGCACAGCTGCAGATGTCACTCAGGTGGACATCAAGGGCAGGGTGTGAGGTTAAAAGCAGCTTTGGAGGAAAGAAGGGTTGAAGCCCACTTGTCACAGCTCAGTTCTCACACCCCTCTGGCCAAAAGCTGTCTCAAAAGCTGCTTCTAAAACCAGCTAGCCAGGCCCTGGCAAAGAGGCAGGGGGGAAAGAAGTTGCATGCAGATAGCTGGGTGTTGTCCTTGCAGACAGCTGGGTGTAGGCTGCTGTGCAGCATGGCTCTCCTGTTATGCAAACAGGTTTGCCAGTGGTTGAACTGCACTTGGACAGTGCAGCACAGCATCCTGTGCCAAAGCTTCTGACCTTGCATCACACTGTGCAAGCACAACGTCCATAGCTGACCATGCTGAATGAAGAACCAGGCCCTCACATTTATTTGGACCAGAACCTAGAGTCTTCACTTGATCATAGAATCAATTCAGTTGGAAAAAGAGCTTGAAGATCACCCAGGCCATTCTCTAGCTCTGCCAAGGCTTCTGCTGAACCATGTCCCTCAGCACCACATCTCTGCCTCTTGGAAACGCCTCCAGGGGTGAGGATTCAACCAACTCCCTGGGCAGCCTGTTCCTGTCTTTGAGAACCCTTTCAGGGAAGAAGTTTCTTCTAGTATCTAACCTAACTCTCTCTTGGTGCAACTTGAGGCCATTTCATAGAATCATAGAATGGTTTGGGTTCGAAGGGACCTCAAAGCTCAGACAGTTCCAACCCCCTGCCATAGGCAGGGACACCTCCCACTAGCACAGGTCACTCAAGGCCTCATCCAACCTGGTCCTGAACACCTCCAGGGAGGGAGCAGCCACAACCTCCCTGGGCAACCTGTGCCAGTGTCTCACCATCCTCACTGCAAACAACTTCCTCCTAACATCCAGTTTCAATCTCCCCTCTGCCAGTTCAAACCCATTGCCCCTAATCCTGTCATTGCCAGACCTTGTCAATAGTCCCTCCCCAGCCTTCCTGGAGCCCCCTTCAGATACTGGAAGGCTACTCTAAGGTCTCCTGGAAGCCTTCTCTTCTCCAGGCTGCAGAGCCCCAAAACTTGTAGCCTATTTCCTCTCACTCTATCACTTGTTTCTAGGGAGAACAGACTGAGCTCCACCTCACTGCAACCTCCTTTCAGGGATCTCTGTTCACCTTCATGTTTTCCATTGATGGTCTCTTCCAGAAGGAAGAATCTGCCCTACTCAGTCATTCCCTGCACCTTTAAATGATTACTATTAAAAAAAAATAAATTTTTTTTGTTTGTTGGTTTAAGGGCTGCTGTCTATTAGTAATTTATGCTTGCTCTGGATAATGAATCTTTCCTGGATGTAGAGCTACCAGCATTAAAAGTCATCCCTCCCCATCCTGACTCCTCTTAAGCAGACAAATATCTATGGCATTATCACTGCAGAGGTAATTGGTGATGATATCATAGAATCATAGAATGGTAAGGTTGGAAGGGACCTCAAGGATCATCCAGTTCCAACCCCCTGCCATAGGCAGGGACACCTCCCACTAGCACAGGTCACTCAAGGCCTCATCCAACCTGGCCTTGAACACCTCCAGGGAGGGAGCAGCCACAACCTCCCTGGGCAACCTGTGCCAGTGTCTCACCACCCTCACTGCAAACAACTTCCTCCTAACATCCAGTTTCAATCTCCCCTCTGCCACTTCAAACCCATTGCCCCTTGTCCTGGCATTACAAACCCTTGTCAATAGTCCCTCCACAGCCTTCCTATAGCCCCCTTCAGACACTGGAAGGCTACTCTAAGGTCTCCTGGAAGCCTTCTCTTCTCCAGGCTGCAGAGCCCCAACTCTCTCAGCCTGTCCTCACAGCAGAGCTGCTGCAGCCCTCTCAGCATCTTCATGGCCTCCTCTGGACCCACTCCAACAGTTCCATGTCCTTCCTGTGCTGGGGGCTCCAGAACTGCACACAGGACTCCAGATTCTTTGAGCTGTCTTGTAAATGGGGGCTATAAGAATCTTCTACCCCTACACCACAAGAGCCTTCCTATTTCTGTACATTTGGAGCCTCCCTGTAGTGCAATGCAATGATTTTACAGTTTCACAGAGTCACAGAGTGGTTTGGGTTGGAAGGGACCTCAAAGATCATCTAGTTCCAACCACTCTGCCATAAGTAGGGCACCTCCTGGTAGACCTGGTTACTCAAAGTCCCATCCAACCTGGCTGTCAGCATTTCCAGGTCCTAGAAGCAGAGGACACTTTGTGTTTGAAGGGACATTGGGAGATCATCAAGTGCCTTCTCAAGGCAAGGTCAGCACCAGATCAGCTGCTCAGAACTTTGTTTAGTCATGTACTGGAAACTTCTGAGAAGAGAGATCTTGGAGCTTCTCGGGCTGCTTGGCCTCTTGTGTAATTATCCTCACAGTGAGCATTTTTCTGTGCTTACACTCAGACCATCCTCTTGTTTCTTCCAGGGAAGTGGTAGAGTCACCATGCCTGGAGGTGTTCTTCACCCTGAGGGTGGAACAGGTTGTCAAGGGAGGTGGTGGCAGCCTCATCCCTGGAGGTGTTTAAGGCCAGGCTGGATGAGACTCTGAGCAACCTGATCTAGTTGAGGTCTCCCTGCCCATGGCAGGGGGTTTGGAACTGGCTGATCCTTGAGGTCCCTTCCAGCCCTGACAATTCTATGATTCTATGTTCATAAAGGATGTAGACATGGCACTTTGGGACGTGGTGGTGTTGGGTTGACAGTTGGACTCGATGATCTTAGAAGTCCCTTCTAACCTTAGCAACTCTATGATTCTGTAATTCTATTTCAGTCTATGATGGCTGACTCTTCTCCTGGCACACACCTCCCTAAATACCTACCTCCTTCCTAACCTCCCCATAGGTGATGGGGAGCTGCTGTTAGGTTAACAGAGCCCTGGCTTGTGGCTGGTTTGCAGTTTCATTGAAGCAGCACACTAGGAAAAGAAAACAAACGTGTCTGAAAACTCTTGGGGGGTACAACCTGAGCATAAGCCTGCAAGTATCTGCTAACAAGCATACAATCTGCATGTGAGCTTTCAAGGAGGCTTGTCCTGAAGGCTTCAGAAATGGTGGTTCAAGGGCTGCTGCTCATAAACATTACCTCCTCTGATTCCAAATTACTGGCCTTGAGCTTTCTGCTCTTGCTCATTTGTAAAGGGAAAGCCAACGCTGTCAGAGATAATCTGTTAGGGTGCTTGCAGAGATTTTCTTAACCACAATAGGCTAAAGGATCCATCCTGTGTGATCAGCTTGTCCTTTTTTGTTTTGTAACTGATGTTTCTTTTCATTGGTATGTGAAGCTCTGCTGCCTGTGTCTACTCCACATAAATCATCTTGCTGATGCCAGCATCCTAAGAACCAGGTATGCGAAAGAGCTTTTGCAAATTATACTTCTTGCCCTTTGACCACTTCAAAAACTAAACCAAACAAGCAGAAACCCCTCCTGCAGCTGAGATGTGATCTGTTTAACCCAACGGGGGGTTTCCAGGACTTGGGTGAATTTTAACCATCCTTTTTTTGACATCAGTCAAGCTGTGCAAAGCAATGAAATGCTGATTGCTGTGTGGCGAGACGACTGGATAGTGTTACAGCTCCCTCATTAAGAGGTACTGGAGTTAAGCAGGGGGAGTTGAACTTTCCTCTGGATTAAAACAACAACCGTGGGAGAGGAGGAGAGCAAGCTGGAATAAGGGAGTTCACCTTATAACAACAAAGACTTAACATGCAGTATATCAAACTCTCCTGAACTTTGTCCTGCTTGGTAGTTTATCAGACGACCAAGATGAATAAAATAGCAGAGAGTGATTTAAATCTGCCCAGATTTCAATCTCCTGGCCTAATTTTCAGCTTCATTCTTTTTCTCTTCTATCATTTCATTGCTGTGTGCTCCCTTTCTCCCCTCACCCCCCCCCCCCCCCCCCCCCCCCCCCCCCCCCCCCTCCCAGGAGAGGAGATGTCCAGTTTATATTAGAGTTCAAAATACATCCAGATCCCTTTAGAGGAACAAAAACATAGTGGAATAAAACATGGTGGAGATGGCTGAGACATAAGGCAGGGAGTTTGCTAACCTAATGATGAATTCACCTTTTCTGAGCACTGTATCCAACTTACACTTAAAAAAGAGACATTGCTCCAACAGCCTCCACTAATTCTTTTTGTTGATGTTAACAATATTTAAGCACTCTTAAGTTCCATGACAATGCATCTGTGGCTTTCTACAAGGAGCAAAGAGTTTTCATACCACAAAGACAGGAGCTAACCTCCTACTATGAGCTGAGTCAATCAAATTTTACAGAAAGTCAGAGTTAAAATAAAACAGAAGAGTGACATTTCTGTTCACAAAGCTAACAGCAGCTTGTTATGACTTCAAGAGTTTGGTTCTGGAAGAGAGGACACCCCAAAAATTCACAAGGCCAACATTCAGCCTTGCTGAGTTACTTAGAAGCAATTGGTCAACAAACATTTTGCCCTGGAAGGAAATAAAACAAAACTGTGATTGAAGTTGCCCTGGGAGAGGGCATTCATGGCCTCCCTGGGCAACCTGTGCCAGTGTCTCACCAGCCTCACTGTCAAGAATTTCTTCCTAATATCCAGTCCTCTTGAATTTATTCCCCATCTCTAATCTAAATCTACTCTCCTCAAGTTTCAATCCATTCCCTCTCATCCTCTCACTATAATCCTTGTAAAAAGTCCCCTCCCAGCTCTCCTGTAGCCCACTTCAGGTACTGGCAGGCTGCTCTAAGATCTCCCTGGAGCCTTCTCTTCTCCAGGCTGAACAGCCTCAACTCTCCCAGCCTGTCCCCATAGAGGAGGTTCTCCAGCCCCATATTCATCTTTGTGGCTGCCTCTGGCGTCTCTCCAACAGTTCCATGTCCTTTTTGTCTTGGGGGCACCAGAACTGGATGCAGTACTCCAGGTGGGGTTTCATGGGGGGCAGAATCACTTCCTTCATCCTGCAGTCGCCCTGTAGTTATGAAGTTTGGCCCATGGCACAGTCAACTTGCTAGAGGGCAGGGATCCATCCAGAGGGACCTGCACAGGCTGCAGAGCTGTGCCCAGGCCAACCTCATGACATTCAACAAGGCCAAGTGGAAGGTCCTGCACCTGGGTAGGCACAATCCCAAGCACANTGGATGATCTTTGAGGTCTCTTCCAACCTTACCATTCTGTGATTTTATGATTCTATGCAGATCCTCCCAGCAGCCTGCAGAGTCTGTACTGTGGAGGCAAATTTAATGTGTTTCTCCAAGAGCACAAGAATGTGTTCTCCATTGCCTTGGGTAACATCACCTGATAAATTCATTGCAGGCACTTTCAAAGACATTGTGTGGCTGAACTTAACCTGTGGCTTAACCAGGAAAAAACAGAGACTTTATTTTTTTCTTTTAGCCTGGATGCTTGACCTAGCAAATACTTCTGACCAAATGTAAGCCTCAGTTCAGCAAGGTACTTAGGCACATACTTAAATACCCACATGAATAAAGCCAGCCACACTTTTAAGTGTCTTATTGAACCAGGGCCATACAGCAGCTGAACACATCAAGCAACTACCCACATCAAGTTCCCATAAAAGAAAATTGATTTCCAGAGTGTATTCCCTCTGGCTGTTAACACTGAAGAAGAGTGAGTGATAAAATGTCTGTTGCTGCTGCTTCTTCTTCTTCTTCTTCTTCTTCTTCTTCTTCTTGGATAGAGGTTGTGCTTGTACTTGCTTTCACTGAAATATTTTCTCTCTGGTATTAAAAAGTGATTTATGAATTTTGGGAACTGGACCAGATAATGTGAAAAAAAAAAAAAATATCTGTGGGTTTTAGTATTGTGTAGTCATAGAATCATAGAATGGTAGAGGTTGGAAGGGACTTCTGAAGACCATTGAGCCCAGCCTCCCTGCCAAGGCAGGAGCACCTAGTCCCTGAGCCTTCCAGAACAGTCAGATAGGAAGAGCCTAATAAATGCATGAAATAATGAAATAGCCAAAAATGAGCAACGGGAAAGCCTGCTGGATCTGGCTGAACTTTGTGGCATGTCTGTTCTTTAAGTGGTTTTGCAGCCTGTGGGCTAGCCCTGCTCATTCTGAGTGGAGCCCACAGCTTTAGGAGTGAGGAAACACTGCTCTGGAGCTCAGCGCTCGGTCAGCCAGGGACTGGGCTGTGTTTTGATGTGGGTTTTGTTGCCATTGTGAAAAATCTCAGTGCACTGCAGTTGCCTAATTTATCTCAGATGCTTCATGGATGCAATGCAGAGGACTGTATCTGTGGATCAACAATTTGTTCAGAGATTCAGAGATAAGTGGAACTTTGGACCACAACCCTTTAGATTTTTTTAAGGTGACTAAAGTTCTCTCTTCAAGTACATTGAGTGCTGTCTTGGGATTTAGCCCTCAGTTCCAGGCTATGAACACAGCAAAATTGCTGCCTTCACTCAAGTCATTAATCACAGTGTGCTGTAAAATAGTCTGGTCATGTTAAATTGTTAATTCAGAATGCCCTCCAGCTGCAATCCATGATCCAGTGCTGCTGCTCAGTGTGGATGGTCAGAAGGATCATCACTCTACTCTTACAGACATAGACACAAACCATCATTTTGACTACCAGCCATGGAGGAGTCAGAGTGAATCCTCAGAACACGAAGTCTTCTGGAGATTGGTGCTGAAAGCAAACATCACTGTGGACAGCAGAAGGAGAGAGGTGGTTCTGACATGGTGCTCTGGTGAGACCTCACTCAGAGTGCTGTGTCTGCCTCTAGGGCCCCCAACAACAAAAGGGACATGGGCTTGATGGAGTGGGTCCAGAGGAGGATCATGAAGGTGATGAGAGAGCTAGAGCATCTCCCTTATGGGGACAGAGGTGGGGTTGTTTAGCCTGGAGAAGAGAAGGCTCAAGGGAGACCTTAGAGCAGCCTTCCAGTACCCGAAAAGGACTACAGGAAAGCTGGGAATGGGCTTTTACAAAGGCTTGTAGTGATCAGATAAGGGGGAATGGATTGAAACTAAAGCAGGGTAGATTTAGATTGGGCATTAGGATGAAGTTCTTTATCATGAGGGTGGTGGCACACTGTAACACATTGCCCATGGAAGTGGTGGAAGCCCCAGACCTGGAGACATTCAAGGCCAGGCTTGCTCTGAGCAACCAGATGTAGCTGGATACATCCCTGCTTACTGCAGTGGGGTTGGAATAGATGACCTCTAGATGTCCCTTCTAGCCCACTGCATTTTCTGATTCTGTAATTGGGCTTTTAAAATCATTTTGTGTTTTGACTCAGCTCAGCCTGATCTGCATTCATGCCCATCTTTAAAAGTGTCTCCAGTCAAACCTGCTGCTAGATCAGATGCCACAGCTATTCTAACACCCTCTGTGGAGCTCGGGGCAAACTCACCCTACAGCAGTGCAGATAAACCCACAGTTAGATGGTTAGCAGGAGTGCAACAGCATGGTCACTGTTCTTGTGTCACAGGCTCACAGGATGTCAGGGCTAGGAAGGGACCCAAAGAGATCATCCAGTCCAACCCCCCTGCCAGAGCAGGACCAGACAATCTAGCTCAGGGCACACAGGAACACATCCAGACAGGGCTGGAAAGGCTCCAGAGAAGGAGACTCCACAACCTCTCTGGGCAGCCTGTTCCAGTGCTCTGGGACCCTTACAGTAAAGAAGTTTCCCCTTGTGTTGAGCTGGAACCTCCTGTGCTGCAGCTTCCATCCATTGCTCCTTGTCCTATCCCAGGCAGCAGTGAGCAGAACCTGTCCCTGTCCCTTCCTGGCCCCCAGCCCTTAGGTATTTATAAACATTTATTAAATCCCCTCTCAGTCTTCTCTCCTCCAGACTAAAAAACCCAATATCTGCACTAGGACAGTGCCTATGGACTGGGGAATCATCACACTCTGCTCTAGCCCAGCACAGGAACACGGCAGCCCCTTCTTGAATCATCCACTTAAAGCAAGGATTTAATCAGTGTGTTGAAAGCAGTGATGATAGGAAAAGAAAACCAGGCTCACATGGCTTCTTGTTATATGCCATTTTTAATATATAACCCAGACTTAAAAAGCTAAGAGGTATTAATGACCTTTTGGATAGGATGGTAGCTTGGCATCTCTAGGGCTTTGATAAGAAAGTGGCTTTGTGGTTTATACATGGCTGCAAATGACTGCCTGAGAGAGGGGTGAAAGGATTTGGACTTTATAAACTGCAAGAAACTCTAACCCTTTTCCACCCTTCCTTCAGTGGAAGTCCTGTTGCTTGGGTCTCCTCTGGGTACCTCTAGAGCAGCCCAAGCTATATCTATGCCTCCACACTCACATCTGTGAACAAAGTCACTCTTAAACTGCTCTTCTATCTGAATTTTCAGTCTAGAAACTTACATGGGACAGAGTCAATCTCTTCACCAGAAATATTTTCCTTACTGGTAGCCAAGGCAGACCTCATTCCTTACTTTCCTGGTCTTAAATCAATCCTGAAGGGCTTCATTTTGCCTCTCCTTATTGAGTACTGGTCTAGGGAGACCATTCCTCTGAGGGACTTTGTTTCTGTCTTGAGCACTGGGAACTATCACAGGCTTTGAGAAACAGCAGCTTGGAAAACTGGACTACTGTGAGGCTGAGCAAGGACTTTGATCTCAGCTTGTCAAATAGTATTCATCTGTCTTATTATGAAATCTGAGCCTATTACTTAGTTTCCCATTTTACAGTCCTACAATGTTTTCTTAAGACCATTATTTGAGTCTTCCTCTGAGTTGTGAATTAAAAGGTAACGCAAAGGTAAGATTCATTTCACAATTCCCAATGAAGGGGAAGATTTCTGGACATGAAAGGAACTGGCCTCACATTTTTTGGCTGGAGACTCCTGAAACCAGATGGTATAGATTTTGTACCTAAGCTTATTCAGCGTTTACTGCTGGCTGCTATATTAGTCCTGGCAGCTGCTTGGAAACCTCCTATCCCCCTGAAAATTAACACCTGGTTTCAGAAATACTGAAGTACAAGTGATGGAAAAACTATCTAGCTTCATAAAAAGAAAAGTCAGGCATTATGAAATGGAATTATTTTATTTTTTTTTTTTTAGCCCTGAAGTAACTTCTCTTCTAGAAGAAGCAAAGGGGCAAACCTACTGAAAAAGGCAACTGTCTTAGGGGGGAAAAAAAACAACCCCAAAACTCTTAAAAAATAACTAAAGTGTCTGTAAACATAGAATCATAGAATTATAGAATGGTAAGGTTGGAAGGGACCTCAAGGATCAGCCAGTTCCAACCCCCTGCCATAGGCAGGGACACCTCCCACTAGCACAGGTCACTCAAGGCCTCCTCCAACCTGGCCTTGANTGGGCCATACTGGGATAGAGAAATATTACTATGGTTGGGTTAAATGTTTGGAAACTAACCATGGATTTAAGCACTGCTTCCAGACGTGGGCATCTATCTCCACAGCTCCAAAGAACTCCTTTGACGTTCTCGGTCCTGATAACTCTTCCCTCACCTGTTTGCTATTAGGGTTGTCTGGTGGTGTTCAGATTAAGGGGAACAGTTTGGTCTTAGTGTCTTACAGTGGAGGGGTCTTAAAGTGAGGATCAACTTTTCTATAGTTTGGTGATGTCTAGATAAGAGTTGGGGAAAGTCTGCTAAGTGCTAAAGTCATCCTTGCATGTGTTGGGGAGGGGAGGACTAGACTGACAAAAAGATTGAAGCATCTTCAATTTTCCTCACTTTAGAAAGTACTAAAAACCAATTTGAGGGGTTTTTTGGTTGTTGGTTTTTGGTCTTTTTATTTTGTTTTGTTTTGTTTTATATTTTGGTTGGGTTTTAGATTGGGGTTTTTTTTTCAGTCACTGGTTGTGTTTTCTGTGGATTAGATATAGTTCCCCCCTCAGCTGTAGAAAATCAGAGGATTCTGTCTATGTGAATGCCTTCTAAATTCTGTTTCCCTAAAATCTGCATGTGCTCCCAAGCCTGCTCAAACAGTGCCTCACACACACACCCCTAAAAGCAGCCCTGACAGTCAAGTGCAATGAATGCTGAGCCCATGGAGCTCATGCCTTGGAGACTGAAGATTTACAGGCTCCAGCCTCTTAGGTGTTGTCCCCATTGTATACTCCAGCACTTTTTTCCAGCTGGACCTGCATTTAGGGGTTTGTGAGGCAAAGTAAGGTGTTACTGGTGCCTTAAGGGCAAGGAAACTTCTCCCTTTGTTCTTATTTCCTCTTTTGTTCCTCTCCTTTTGCTCCTCTCCTTTCTCCTTTTGCTCCTCTCCTTTCTCCTTTTGTTCCTCTCTTTTTGCTCCTCTCCTTTCTCCTTTTGTTCCTCTCCTTTTGCTCCTCTCCTTTCTCCTTTTGTTCCTCTCCTTTCTCCTTTTGTTCCTCTCCTTTTGCTCCTCTCCTTTCTCCTTTTGCTCCTCTCCTTTCTCCTTTTGCTCCTCTCCTTTCTCCTTTTGTTCCTCTCCTTTTGCTCTTCTCCTTTCTTCTTTTGTTCCTCTCCTTTCTCCTTTTGCTCCTCTCCTTTTGCTCCCCTCCTTTCTCCTTTTGCTCCTCTCCTTTCTCCTTTTGTTCCTCTCCTTTTGTTCCTCTCCTTTTGTCCCCCTCCTTTCTCCTTTTGTTACTCTCCTTTTGCTTCTCTCCTTTTGCTCCTCTCCTTTATCTTTTTTTTCCTCTCCTTTCTCCTTTTGCCTCCTGCCCATGATCGACTCTGTGCACCTCAGACTGTCTCTAGACAGAGATCTGAGAGTGCAGTACTCACTCCTGCCAGCTTTTTAGGTAGGTAATAGAGGATTGGCACATTGGTCAGCTCCCCAGACTGCTTTTTCTGAGCACCTGGCAGCAGCTTAAGTTCACAGAACTTGACACAACTCCATTTTGAACTAATCACCTATTTTCAACTGCTAATGTTGTGTCATTCAGGTAAGACCTCAGAGAGCTTAAATGCTACCATTAAATTTATGTTGTCCTTAGCCTGCAAAATGCAGTGTGGCCAGAATCATATTTAAAACACATTTCCATGTTACAAGCCAAGCTTTTAGATAACCTGGTAGGAGAAATGTTCTTTTGTAAATGGCTGCAGTTGCTCTTCCAGCTGTGCAATGTCTGCACCCTGAAGCAGGGGCTGGTGTCTGGCTCTGCATCTGCTCACAGAGGACACACACATCCCTCACTTGCACCTGGGCACAGTTTTACCAAAACGTGGCTGAGCTGCACATGAGAGCAATGGAGAAGGTAGAGAGTGGTAGAGTTCAGAGGATCACAGGAGATTAGGGGTTGGAAGGGACCTCTGGAGATCGAGTCCAATGCCCTTGCCAGAGCAGGACCATAGAATCTAGCTCAGGTCACACAGGAACACATCCAGACAGGGCTGGAAAGGCTCCAGAGAAGGAGACTCCACAACCTCTCTGGGCAGCCTGTGCCAGGGCTCTGGACCCTTACAGTTAAGAAGTTCTTCCTCATGTTGAGGTGGAACCTCCTGTGCTGCAGTTTCCATCCATTGCCTCTTGTCCTATCCCAGGACACAAGTGAGCAGAGCCTATCCCTGTCCTTTCCTGATTGACCCCCACTCCTCAGATAGTTATAGATATTTATTAGATCCCCTCTCAGACTTCTCTCCAGACTAAGCAGCCCCAGGGCTCCCAGCATTTCCTCATCAAGCAGTGGTCCAGTTCCTTAATCATCCTTGTAGCCCTCTGTTGGACTCTCTCCAGCAGCTCCCTGTCCCTCTTGAACTGGGAAGCCCAGAACTGGATGCAATATTCCAGGTGGGGCCTCACTAGAGCAAAGTAGAGGGGGAGGAGAACCTCCCTTGATCTGCTGGACACAGTTTCTTAATGTACCCCAGGATCCCACTGGCCTTCTTGTCCAGAAGGGCACATTGGT
This sequence comes from Ramphastos sulfuratus, assembly GCA_013399055.1. NCBI lineage: Eukaryota > Metazoa > Chordata > Aves > Piciformes > Ramphastidae > Ramphastos > Ramphastos sulfuratus. The sequence goes on from WBNM01002644.1 coordinate 29,788, forward strand.
GCCCATGGGTAAGTTGTTGTCCAGCAGGACTCCCAGTTGTGTATCACACACTTGCATGAATGCCTCCCAGCACCCTTGTCCTTGCACTCCACTAGGAGCTATGTTCTCTGCTTTGGTTTGACATGTGAGTGTTAGTGCTGTGTCCACTTTTCCCTTGCTGTTTTACTCATCTCTGGAGTAAGTGGACAAACTCATGTAGGCATTGAAGATTTTTTTTTGTTTGCTTCAATATTTTTGTTGTGCTTCCACTGGCAGTCAGTGGGAGAAGACATCTTGTAAAAGGCAAGCTGTGTTTAATTAATATACCACAGAGTGAAACTGGCAGTGAGATTTTGGGGTTGAAGGCTGCATTCCTCACCTCTTAGAAGCACAGCCAAGCCATCAGGCTGTAGAGATGCATAGACATCTACTTTCCATTCTACCTGCTGAAATATCCTTGCTGTAGCACATGGAGTATGATCCAGGGTGAGGAAGAAAAAGCACAACCAGCTGATCTGGAAGGTTAGTCAGTGATAAGGACAGTCCTCAAGCACAGAGGACATCCATGTTCTGGACACCAGTCCTGCCTGGCTGGAGCACAGAAACAATCCTGACATGGACAAGACTCCTTGTTGAGTGTGACCAGTTTGCTTTTCCAATTCTGACATGCAGCTCCTTGTTCAGGACTTTAACTTCCAGCCTTGCTGACAAGTGCTCTGAAATCATTACTGTTTTACTCCATGGCTACAGATCCTGTACACTAGACCAGAGGAGGGACTGGCACAAAGTCTGGCATGCAATAGCAGCCACTACTTTGCAGGCACAGCTCTGGCATGAAGGCAGCAACCACTCTCCCAGCCAACTCCTGGGCACAGCACAGAGGATAGTGTGTGGCAGGGTTTGTCCCCAAGGGTGAGGACTGAGTAGATCATCCAGTATTTAGCCAGAGAAGTCAGCCATAGGTACCTAAGGTAGCATGCCTCTTGTTCCCAGATCCAAGACTAGGCCTAACATTAGGACACTGAGGTGCTGAAGGGTGTCCAGAGAAGCACAACAAAGCTGGTGAAGGGTCTGGAGATGGCTGAGGGAACTAGGGGGTGTTTAGTCTGAAGAAGAAGACACTGAGAGGAGACCTCATTGCTCGCTACAGCTCCCTGAGAGGAGGTTGGAGCCAGGTGGGTGCTGAATTCTTATGTAATTAATGATAGGGTGAGAGGAAATGGCCTCAAGTTACACCAGGAGAGGTTTAGGTTGGAGGTTAGGAGAAATGTCGTTGCTGCAAGAGTGGTCAGGCATTGGAACAGGCTGCCCAGGGAGGTGCTGGAGTCCCCATCCCTGGAGTTGCTCAAAACCCATGTAGACAGGGCACTTCAGGGCATGGTTTAGTGGGCATGGTGGTGTTGGTTTGAGAGTTGGACTTAATGATCTTAGAAATCTTTTCCAACCAAAACAATTCTATGATGACACTCAGAGGTGCAGACTGAGTCTACAAGATCAAAACGAGAGTCGTCTTCTGGCTGAATAACCACATTCTGCTCTTTGAGTCTACTAAAGGCAGTTGGCTCACAAATAGAGAACAGATGCAAAATAAGAAAAAGGAATTTAAAAAAAAAATAACTCTTTCAAATTGTCCTCTGTGTGGGAATCACAAATAAAAGCAGTAGGGCTGTGAACTGTACATCAAGACACCGATGCCTGCAAGTTCTCTATCCAAACAGATATATTTCAGCAGCCTTGTAGCTAAGTGCAAGAGAAGATCTGTCATCCACAGAGAGAATTCACAAGTGTAAGAGCTGTGGCAGGAGGCAGTTGTTAAATTTATTTTGGAAATAAAAATCAATTTACTTCTCTGCAAAAGAAAAATAAATTAAAACGGAGGGAAGGGGGAAGCTAATTAAAGTGCAATCCTGGTAATGATTGACATCACTGAGAGTTCTGAGTTCAGAAGGCACTCAAATTGGATTAATCTGCCCCAAATATAATGTTACAAAGCAACATTTTGAGTCTGTGCATTTATGAACATATGTTCTACGGTACGATTTTGTTTAATCTTCAGAGGCCTCTCAGAGGCCTCTAAATTTAATCTTGGACAAACTGGCAAACTTTTGCATGACTAAAGAATGCCAAATAAAGCCTTAAAAAGGGATTGTTAGGATCAGAATTACTCGTTGTCTCCAGCTGCTTTGTTCTGCACTGGTATTGTAAAGATGTCATAAATTCAGCTTAATGGGAGAGTTAAACTGAGCTTACAGCTGCTTTGCTTGCTCTGAGCAGAGCAGGCAGTTTGGGCCTTCAGATGAATGACATAAACACTAAGGAATAAAAACCCAAAAGAACAGCATCTAGCCCAGCTTCCATACTCTGATATATGCATATTGCTTTTTTCTCTTTCTCCTGATGGCTCTCTTGCAGGACAATTTGCATGTAAAGGTAGATCTAGTGGTGTCACTGCAGAGAATCATAAATGGGCTTAGGTTGGAAGGGACCTCAGAGATCATCTACTCCAACCTCCCTGCCATGGGCAGGGATGCCTCTCAACTTAGACTTGGTTGCTCCAGGCCTCATCCAACCAGGTCTTGAACACCTCCAGTGAGGAGGCATCCACAACCTGTCTCTGGAGTCTCACCACTCTCATACTGAAGGATTTCTTCCTAAGATCCATTCTAAACCTACTGTCCCTCAGCATAAAACCATTCCCCCTTGTCCTATTGCTAGACACCCTTATGAAAAGTCTTCCTGTAGGATCTCTTTAGGTGTTGGAAGGCAGCTATAATGTGCCCCCAGAGTCTTCTCTTCTCCAGGCTGAACAACCCCAGCTCCCTCAGCCTGTCCTCATAGCAGAGCTGCTCCAGCCCTTGGATCACCTTTGTAGCCTCTTCTGAACTCTTTCCAACAATTCTATGTCCTTCTTATGCTGGGGACACCACAACATCATCAGATAAAAGTGGGAAGAATGCTAGAGAGATGCAAATTCATCTTTCAGAACACCAAATATCTTCAGGAGAGTTTGGAAAAACAAAAAAACAGAAATCCTGATATCAAGCATAAAAGATGTTTTTATTCACTCTACAAGGCAGGGCAGCATACAATAATGATGCATTTCCACATGAAAAAAAAAAAAGAAGTCAGATTTAGAAAAGCACAAACTTGCCACCTTTGGAGGCAAAGAGCTGCCTCTGAAGAGTAGTTTTGAGGAATTTTGTTTTCTCTCTGCCTCGCTTAAGGGCAGCACTGTTGGTTTGTAGGGGGCAAAGTGCCATCAGTGAGGATGGTAACTAGCAGCAGTTTAAGGCTGGCAACCTGAGGACTGTTCCAGAGTATGGCTGGTGCATCAGTGGTGATATTAAGGAGCCAAAGACCATAACCAGGTGAAGGTTGTGGTCAACATGAGGCTGCAGTGTGTGCATGCAGCCCAGACAGCCAACCGAGTGCTGGGCTGCAGCAAGAGCAGTGTGGGCAGCAGGGCANAAAAACATCACAGCAACTTTATTTGCTATGAGAACATTGCTTTACACTGAAAAACCAAGCTCAAGCTTTGCTAGGTGTTCTAAAGACAAGATGCCTGTCTGCAATACCTGGGGCGAAGGACCTCAGAGCTGAATTGTGTTTGCCAAGTTTTTCAGCCAGCACTCCAGTCTGCTCTTTCAAAAAAAAAATCTGCCTGTGCTGTTCTGATTCACTCTCTGTTTTATGGGGTTAGTTTTGCTATGGCTGCAAGCGTGCTGATGCAAGAGATGTGACTTTCAGATCGAAAAGGACTTTTTCCTTGGCTTTGTGGCAGTGAAGTTACATTAGGTAAGCTCAGGCAGGGAGCCTCATGCTGTCTAGAAGGGCACTATGGCACCTCCATTTATTAAGGCACTTCTGCAAGCCACTCTGCTTCCATGTACACTTCAATGACAGGCTTACACAGCACTTAAGGGCAGATAAAGACAACTCTTTACAGCTTCTCTTCTCTGCAGACACGAGCGTGGAGCCTTCTGCTAAGGCTCCAATGTGTTCTTACAGCAGAGAGCAGTATCTTGCCTCTCTGCACTGCAGCTCTCTTTTAGTTCAGTAACCTGAAGCATTACACTCTTGCTCTTTTCCTTTGTGTCAAGGACCGTTTGAAGAAAGTGTGTTTGCTCTGTAGGGAAAGAAAAAGATTGTATCAGCAGTTGTCTATTTACAGAAGCGTGGTCAAAGTTAACATTTTACTTCAGCAGCCCTTACCGGTGTTGGTTTACACTCAAAGCAGCAGATACTGTATCTTTCACTCTGTAAACTCCCACTCCCATTAAAGCACATTTGAAACTGCAAATGTTATGGTCCCCAGAAGGCAAAATTATTCTCAGCTAATAAAAGGATTTTTAGCTTAACGGATAATTAATTTTTGAAACCTCTTTCCATATACTCGTAGCAAGATATAAAAAAAGCAAAGCAACCCCCAAAGCTACATTTGTAAGAACCAATTTTGCAGTTAACTAGCTGAAAGGAGAAGGATTTAGTGAGTCCTGTACTTCACCATACCCACTGAAGAAGGATTTTCCCCTTCATCTCTGCTACAGCAGCTACAATTAAAAAAGCTACCGATTCACAACACAATCTGGAAGAGCTTCAGAGCTTATTATTATTCAGCTTATTATTGCTGTTTAAAAAAATAAATAAATAAAAGGAAAAAAGAAAGAAAGAAAAAGAAAAGGTGTTTGCAAATGTGAAAAGCCCCTGACACAGAGTCATAGTGGGGAAGGTTTCTGTGCACTCAGAAGGAATGAAAACCTTTCCGTAACGACGGAAACTAAAGAGCAGCTCTGTCGTTCTCCAGAGCGTTTGTCCTTTACTGCTACAGAACTGGCAGGGAACGTTTCAATCACTGCCTTCCTAAGGAAAAATAGGTGGTTGAACTCTGTGCATCCCACTTTTGATAGTTTGTGTTGGGTGATAAATTTCTGAACGTGATGGGAAAACCAAGGCTTTTACGCCGGCTTGCTAAAGAAGTTGGATCACTGAGGAACCATTTGTGGTGAAGTCTTTAGCATAAATTATCCTACTCCACTCCCAGATTGCTGTATGCTCCTTTTGGCAGGGAGCAAAACCTCTTCACTTCTGAGTATCTGTGTGGGGAAAAAAA
>WBNM01002645.1:6622-39831 GCA_013399055.1 Ramphastos sulfuratus
TGGCTGGTCCTGGCTCTCTTGGCAGCAGGCCGACCGCATGGATGCCTCAGCAGGCAGGGATACAATAGCAGAGCGAGAGAGGAGCGAGAGCAAGCGAGTGAGCTTGTGCTACCTGCTCATCCTTTATATAGTTCAGCCCGAGACTGATGGGCCTTTGGACATAGACTAGTCAATCAAGATGGCACTTTGCCCAGTTTGCCCATATTAGGTGAAGCTGGGGCTTTTGTGGCCACCACCCCCAGCTTGGAAGGAGGGGGGGCAGGGGAGCATGCCTGGGCAAGCCAGGACATGTACAAGCCCACCTTGGCCTTTTCAGGCCTACCACGACATGGACACACTCAATCACCTCAACAAAATTGCCCATACACAGTTCATCTCTTTATTTCTTCATTTCATCTAGATTCTTCTTAATAAATATCCTCATTGTAATGGCCTTCCCTTTTCTCAAGTGAACACTGACAGAGTGGGATTTTGCCATCTCTGCATGTATGCGATGGTGACATTATATGTGAGTTTTGGGTACCATTGACTCAGAGGATACAGCGAAGTGTTATAGCTCCTTTTGTGGGCTCAGGAACCAAATGCTCTGTGCAAAATTCTCTCGGGTGCCTCCCTAAAAAATCTGAGAGTCACACAGGGAAATGCTCTGTAAGTGCTTATTTGGTTTCAGAGCCATGGCAGGAATAGAGCCTTTAGGTGTTCTTCAACCTGAAAATTAGTAGCAGTGATGTCCTCACCACTTCCCACCCCTCCTCCTCCACTAGGAGAGGTCTTTTTCTATCCCTTCTAAACCAACATCTCTGAGAATAAGCTGGTCCTGCAGCGAAGCACAGCAAACACCCCTGTCTGCCTTTTGTAACACTTACTCTGTCAGAAGAGCGTTGACATAGAATCATAGAATGGTAAGGTTGGAAGGAGACNGCCACGCTGCTCTTGATGCAGCCCAGGACTTGGTTGCTGTCTGGGCTGCATGTGTGCACTGCAGACTCATGTTGAGCTTGTCATCAACCCAGACCCCAAGGTCCTTTTCCTTAGAGCTGCTCTTCAGCCATTCCCCACCCAGCCTGTATTTGTGCTTGGGATTGTGCCTACCCAGGTGCAGGACCTTATACTTGGCCTTGTTGAATTTCATGAGGTTGGCCTGGGCCCACCTCTCCAGCCTGTCCAAGTCCCTCTGGATGGCATCCCTGCCCTCTAGCAAGTCGACTGTGCCACACAACTTGGTGTCATCTGCATCTTCAGCTGGATATGAGTTCTTTTTCCATGACCATTTTGGAAAGAAGGCTCTGCAGCTGACAAAAACAGCTGGTGAGCTGGGGAGGAAATGCATGGTGGGACTTCTTTTGGTTCTCTTGATATCAGCCTTTGATTGTGCAGCAGTTGAGTTGTCTTGAGTAACTTTTCAGCTCTCTGTGCCTGAGCCTGTTTGCCTGATCTGGGCAGTACTCTGATCAACCATGCTGTGCCAGGAGTTGTCTCTTGTATACTTATAGTAGGCCCAGAGCAAAAAGAGAAGATGTTTTCATGGCAAGCTGCACTATGGCTGGCAGGATTTACCAGATTAGTTCTCAGGCTGTCATTGGTTTGCCCTACAGAGATGTTTCCTACATGATGTTGGTCCTTAGTCTCCCTTTGGAAACCAATCTGTGCACTGTGAGCAGTGGATCAGAGTCTCCCAAGGACTGGGTCCAGCCCTGCTGCATCTCCTTTTGGGTCTGCATGTTGAGGTTTGTGTCTTACTGCTCCTAAAAGGCAGAGATATCAGGTACTCAGATCAGGCAAGAGGAGAAAGGCCAGTAGGAAGAGCTCCAAGCTTGGCAGATCACCAGCTGCCTTTATCCCATTGCAGAGCTGAGCTGAGACTCAGCAAGGGAGCCTTTTGCCCTGGGATCAGCTGGATGAGCAGGGGTCTTAGAGTATTAATTAAACATCTGGAGAATGTGGCAGGAAGCCCATTTCATCCCTGATGCTCAAGGATGCTTTTAGGAGTCCTTCCCCTCTTGACTCTCCTCCCAGAGTTTCTTCCATCCAGCAACTCTCCATTTCCACACCCTGGAAAGACCCTCATTCTTGGCCTGAATGGACAAACAGCTTTCCCAAACTCTGGAGCCACATGAGTATCCTTCAATCATCAGACACACTGTGAGCACCCAGGGCTGGTGGGGAGCATGAGGTGAGGCAGAAAATGTAGACTGAAAGGTATTGCCCTTCTTGAAGACCCGTGTTGCAAATGCCTGGAGATGCATTTTGGAGTGTCCTGGGGCAAGCTGCATGTGTCTGGCTACAAACAGTGCTTCAGTACTTTTTCCTTGGTATTGGGCATAGCGCATGTAGCTACCTAAAATACCTCTGAAGTTTCTCTTCTAGCACTTTCCAGGCTCAGAAATCAGCTATTCCTCTGGGCCACATTTCCAGCCTTGTATCCCCAGGCTGTACCCAAACTCCAAGTAAGGACCTTTGCACAAGACAAAGCGTTGTCATTCCCTGCACCTTCCCTGTAACTGCAGCTACCTGCAACCCATTGGACAAGGAGATCTTTGCTGTCTGTACTGACTGTTTGGTGGCTGCTTTCAGATTAGACCCCTTCATCTCTGCTACCAGACCCCAGAGCCAGGCTTTGCATCCATACTCATCCATTTCCTAAAGGAACACTGGTAACATCCCTATCCCTCTCGTGATGCTGAAAGGACAAAAAAGCCATGACATCAACACAACGAGCTCCTCCCTGAACCTCTAATGCCATTACAAACATGGGGAAGATACTTAATACTCCAATTGCAACCCTGAGGGAAAGTACAGAAGTGTGAAAAGCACTGAAAAAATACCTCTGCTGCTGGGACCTTTCCTGAAGTTTAAATGATACTGGTAGACTATGGGAAACAGTTTGCGATTAGTAGATGTTAGGCACGAGATAATTACCCACCAGTTAACAGGATAATGTGATGACCACATTCCCTGCTTACTGAAGTTTGGCTAATTTGCCATCAGCAGCCTTGTTAAGTTGTTATGAATTACACAGGAGGTGCAACAAGCTGGAACTTGCTAACAAGGGTGCAATGATGTGTGACTCACACCAGCGACATTTATTCCTCCTGGGGTAGCTGTCTCCATCCCACATGGTTATTGCATCTTCTAGCTGCTCCCTTTCCGCAGCTGCTGTGATAGCCCTGCCAGTTCTGCCTGATTTCCTTAACCCTATGGGGAGGGAAGGGAGGGAGCCTGGTTTGGTGATGGCCCCTGGAAATTGATATCCTCCTAGACATCTATGCTCAACTTGGCAAGACCACTCTCTCAGCTTCTCTTCTGTTTGAATAGGAACAGTCACAATATAGGGGAGAAGCTAGAGGTCATGGCCTTCTGCATGGCAGGAGTGAGGAGGTTTGGCAATATCTGCTTGGGACATAAGAGGGTGGCCTTTGCAGACTGAGAAGTAACCTAATGAGGAATAAGCAAGTATTTCAGTGGCTTGTGTTACAGAGAGGTTGAATACCACCAAGTTGAGAACAAATGAGGGCAGAGAGGAAAGAATACTTTTGTAATGGCTCATTGGGGGCATGCAGGATGGGACTTGCAGAGCAAGGAAGTTGTGAGCTCCCTCGTGGCCCTGAGGGATTCTCTGAAATGCCACTTCTATCCTAGGCAGAAGGGGTGGCCAAGAGATGTCAAGAATGCCCTTGAAAACCTGTGGTGTTTTGGGATTCTGCCTGGGAATTACAGCCTTTATGCCAGGAGAAGGGAAGTCTTGATCTAGGCAGGTTCCCATCTCTGCAGCAATTGTTTTGCCACCCTCACATCTGGGCACAGCAAGAAACTGAGGAGGGGAGAGATGCAAGCAATGCTCAGCTGGTGCCTACCCAGGCTTTGAGACAGGCAGACACAGATGTGCCTATCAAGGCAGCCATACAGCTGGGTCAGCACTATACTGGACCAAGCCAATTGTCCTGCTGGGAGATGGAGATAATTAGCTTGAACTCAGCATGATGCTGATGGTAGGTTTGGAAGATGCTGCCTGAGATATTTCAAGGGCACACTGCTAAACAACCTGTTAAATGTTCTTACAAATCTAAAAAGATAACAAGCCCCCTGAGAAGCTAAACAAACAGTTGTCTTTTCACTCAGAGGAGGTGAGCTACCTCTGCAAACATCAACCCATTCACTAGGAGGCTTGGGGGCAGCCCAGGGCCCACAAAATGGGACCAGACACTCCTGTAAAGCAGGTTGTCTACAATGCTTTTGTCTCTTCTCACTGGCTTGAATGCGAAGCTGCAGACACAGCATGAAAATGAAATATAACCAGAAAGAATATCCCGTTTCAGCTCTCCTGCATCTCTTACTACTCCCTCCGGTCCCTGGTCCTTGTCTGCAAAGTGTCCAAGGCAAAGTGTTATTGAGCTGCTGGATCGAGGATTTTTTTATATCCTTGAAGTGCCACAGTGACAGGAGTGCTGGCTGGAACAAGAGAGGACATCATTAGCCAGTTGGCAGGACTGGTCCTCATGAGACCCATACAATGCCTGGCCCAGACTGCTGAATGACTGGGTAGTGAGGCTGGCTCTCTGTTGCCATGTGGGAAGTGGTGCAGATACTGGGAGTGAAGATAAGGCTTAGATTAAACTGGCCTTGATAGGACACTAAGATAAAAGTCATATGCTCCACAATGTCTCTGTGTAGAGGGGCTCACTGCTGTCCTATTGCTGTGATTCCTTTTGATGGGACCTGTTGGCCTGCAGATGCACCCTTGGAATTCAACTGTGATGGGAAATGGACGTCCTCATTCTTGGATAAATTGTCTAGTTTGGGACCCCCTGGGCTTTAATCTGTCTCTGAGCTGCTCACCTACTGGCAAGCCTGGATGGGTTACCAACCTCCCCAGGGGAAAGAAGGAAGCAATTTGTGGGTTTGAAAAGGGGTCTGAGTCCCCTAGGTCCCATAGAAAATGATTGAGCATGAACTCAGAGGCATCTTAATGAGTGTTGGAATATCCTTCCTCTGCAGGCTACAGTCTCAGAGCGTGGTGTTCAAGTCCTTGACAGCTCCATGACACAGTGGTGTAATGCTGAAGGTGGAATCCCAAAACCTTTAGGGGCACTCCTCTCCTGAAAGCCCTGGGCCATAGCTGGCCACCACAGCAGCTGAGGCTATGCTGTGGTGCGGGAATTGAGAATGAAGTTGTCGTTGCTCTCCACTATCCTTTGCTAGAGACTTGCAGTGCTGCTGGTGAGAAGAGTTGACAGGGGAACCAGCATTACTTTTCAGGGTGTGCTCTGCTCTGCCACCTCTTCAAGCTGTTCAACTCGACCCAGCAGGTTCTGTGCAGTGCAGCTTAGGAAGTAAAAGTGCAAGCCCTTCCCCTGGCTGTGCTGCAGGCAGGAAGCACAAGGGCTCCCAAACCTTTGGGGTGGGGGAAGAAGCATTGTGAGCTTTTGCAGATGTTTGCAGTGTAGAAGTCTGTCTGTGGTTTTTGGGCTCTCTGGCATTTTCAATAAACCAGATGAGCTGTGGTCTTCATCTTTCTCTTTCTCTGGGGGCCTCCAGCTGTGTTTCTTTGGATTTTGGATGTAAGGTGCTACTCGTTGGTCCACGAGCAGATTGGATGTCCAAATGGGGTGCTTCCAAGCCAACACCACTCAAGCCTGGCATAGAGATGGCTTCAATTATAGTAGGCTGAATTGTGAGTGGAGCTGGCTGGAGATCACATGCATTTGTTGTCCAGCTGGCTCCACCAAAAGCAGGAGCAGAGACCTGGCTGAAGTACCTGTTTTCACCTCCCACTACATTTGTTGGGGAAGAGCAAACCTGAGCCAGCAAGGCAGTGAGGACTATGGATGAATTGAAATGAGGTGAAACGGGCAAAGAGGCTGATGGTGGAGCTGGAGGAAGTATGCAGGAGCTGGAGCATGATGAAACGCACCAAAGGGCAGTGGCGGCTTGTACATCCTCTTTCCTGTTCCCTCAGAGTGGAGAGAGAACTTGGCTCCACATTTCTGTGGTTTCTTTGCTTATTATAGAAAAAAAGGAGGGTGAAGACAGGTCAATGAATCATTACTGTTTGGTTTGGCTGTGCCGCTGTGCTGTGTTTAGGAATGGCTGATTCTTTTTTCTTCTTGCAAGTTGTTCTCTCTTCCCCTGCTCCTTCGGGTTTTGGGGTTGTTTTGTGTTTGGTTTTTTAATATTTTTTTCCCCCGACCTAGATTATCCAGAATTATTGCAAGATGGTGAAGCTTCTCCTTTGCTTGGGTTGGCTTTCCTTGCTGCAGATGTCAAAGAAAAGAGTCAGTCTTCTAGATAAGTCATCCCAAAAGGGGTTTAGTGCATCCTGGATCTTTCACCCATCCAATGCTGAGACACTGCAGGGAGCAACTGGCGTGGCCTTCAGGCTTATGACAGCACTTTCCAGGCAAAAAAACAAAACAAAACTAAACTAAAATCCAACCTACAGAAGTAAAAGCAAACAGTATTTCTCTCTCCATTTATTAATTATGTATTTTTTCAGATTCTTGCCTGAACATCTGTTCTACATTTATGCAAGACATTAACATCTTTAGATTTGCTCATTCCTTTGCTGCTGGAATGCTAGGGTTACATGGTGAGTGGGGTACACACACCACCACGCACATGAACCTGGCCAGCACCTCTCAAGATGTGGGCATATCAGAAGGATGCCCTCTTGTGCATTACAAGCTGCATGGGGAGTTGTGGCTGTTCCCTTCCCATTCCACTGCTACACATCAGGGGTAGATGTACCACTTGGTTTTGGCACATACAAGCTCAATCCTCAGCTTCTATTGTGTGGCAGGTGTACATGTTGTGGGATGTTTGCAGGCCCACCTCCCTTCTGCTGTTAGATGCTGAGGCTGGAAGGTGAGGCAGTGCTCCTGCATTTGCAGCGACGAGGGTCCTGGAAAGACAGGAGGCAATTTTCTCATTTGAATCCGTGGTGGGTTATAATTTTTTCTAATTCCTCACCTGTCATGGCACAGGAGCCAGAGACAAGAGCTCCCTCTTATATATCACTGCCTGATTACATGGTGTCAGAAGAGGGTTCCAAAAATTATTCCAAATAGGTGGCAGAGTCTGGAAGGGGACTCAGCAGAGAGCTACACACAGTGCCTACAACCTTTACAGCTCTCCCAGCAGCAAGTGATGTTGAGGAGGCCAAGAGGTGAAGATCCTGTTCCTTCAGGTAGCCTGACACTCCAAGAAGACAAAAATCTGGGAAAAGGAAAATTTGCCCTGGACATACAAATGTGGTTATCATCCTGATGCTATGGTTCACTGAAACACATGTTTCTGCCTCTTCTGTTCTTTCAGGCTGAGTAGAGATGGATGTAAAGCAAATGGATGCAGATTAGTCTGGGGACTTGTTAGCCACAAGTCTGCAATAGGACTGTCCTGGGGATTGCAGCAGGTAACTGGAGTGCTAATCAGAAAGTAAACTGCTTGTGATATAATCAAATCAGGGGTAGGCTGCTGTGAGAATTGGAGGTGACATCGAGAAACAAAGGGGTGTTTGCAAAATGAGGCGTGTGCTCCCTGAAGGAAGGCAAGCAAGTGGCCAAAGAGCAACAGTGAGTCTGGCTAACAGAGCCCAGCTCAAGGCCACATCTTGTGGGTGGGGTTCAAGATTTTTCTTCCAAATGTTCCTACCATAGTAAATGTTTTCATGGGCTGTTAAGGAAAAGCAGGTTTGTGTTAATTGCGTGTTTTTAATGACAGAGTGTCCTGCAGGGGGTAGTGAGGTGGCACAGATTCATTGAAAGACCATGTGGACACTGGCTGTAAGAAGCAGTGTCACAGCAGCATGAATTGAGAGAGGGCTGTTATGTACTGCCCCCTGCCAAGCACAATCCCAACCCATTGCATCCTCCATTGCTAGTACTCTTGTGACTGCATAATGAGTCAACTAATGGCACTGATCTGGCTGAAAAAACACATTTTGGGGGTTGTGGGTTGTGCCAGGTTCATTTCAGCTGGATCAGCTCCATGAATGGACTTACTGTGCCACAGTATGACTAGTGGTGCCCAAGAGGGAGACATGAGAGATACAGGACAGAGGTGTAGGTAGGCCTGAGCTGCTGCTCAGGGAATAGCTTCAGCACTTGGCTGGGCAGAAAAGCCAAACCTGAGACCTTCTGCTCCTGTGAATCACCTCATGAGCTTCTTCAAGGTTCCAGCTCTCCAGCTGTGAACTGCTATCTGCAGCAGCAGAAGCGTTAGAGAGCCTGAACTGCTGAACCCCTGCTACTGCAGTTTCCCCACATGAGGAACTTAGCTGAAGCACCTCCACTTCTGTGGGCTAGAATTACCCTCCTTCATCTATTTTTCATGGGCTTTCCTGACCAAGTTTGAAGCAAAAGTAAACTGTGGAGATTTTGGTGTGGGCTGCTTGCTCAGACCTCTAAAGAGCTGAGGCACGCTTAGTGGAGGTCTCTAGTCTGTGTACAAGAGATGTCCACCTCTGGGCTGTGCCTAGGGCAGAAGCAGGACGGGACCTGACATAGGCAGTCCCAGGAGAAGATACAGATGAGTGATGGCCACCTATATATATTAAGTGGCATGAAGTGAGGTGATGCCTTTTGCATCGTGTGAGGGACAGGTGTCCAGCCTCAGGCCCAAAGGGTGCATAGGTCTTTCCTTCTGGTCCCTGGGAAGTTTGAGTGCTGCAGCCGTTTGTCTTTGTGACCCTTTACTGATGTCTTTATGGCCCTGATGTCATTACTGACTGTGGTCTAGGGACATGGGAGTTGCCCAAATTGCAGCTGCTGTCCAGCTCATCTGCTTGCATGTGCCTTAATAGCTTAGCTTGAAGTGCTACTGGATGTCTCATGGGAATTAGCAGCACTTGCTGCGCTTTGACATGGGAAGTACAGGACTCTGCTCAAGCTGCCAAGGATATTTAACTGGTCCTGAACCAGTTAATGTTCAGGGTATTTAATGGGGTATTTAATGATCTCCAATCTGTGCTCACCACAGAGGTTCCCTTCCATGTTCTCAAGGACCAGAGAGAGTCAGATGATCGATGTGGTAAGAAAGCATGAATAAATAACACAACAGATAAGGCATAAATTAATGATGGGCAGCACCTTGCTCATCTCCCTCTAGTCTAGCTCTCCTGCAGCACGAAAGTTTTCCCTGTTTGCATCTGTAAATGCACTGTTTAGTTTCAAATGTCCCAGGCTTTCCCTGGGAGAAGTGTCTCTACAGTCTCATAAATCTTGTCAGGAAGATTTTCTTGCCATGGACCTGGAAATTTTCCTTTCTTAATTTCACACTGATTATCCTTTCTTCTCTGTGCTGAGCCATCTCCTGGGTAGATGCTGGAAAGTGACAGGAACAATGCTCTCAGCAACATCCCTCTCCTACTCTCTTAAGGAGTTGTTTCTCACTCAGTCCTAACTCCTGCCTGGTCTGACCTGCTCTGAGGCAATGCAGTGAAGGCCTTGAGCACAGAATGAACTTAATGGAGAGTTAGAGAGGTTGGAGAGGCTCTCTGGAGCCTCTGGTCTCAGGATCACCTTTCCTCAGCCTGGCCAGCATGTAACCTCTTCTAAACCCCCCTCACTCCTCACCTCTGGCAGTCAGCAATGATTCTTCATTTGCTGTTTTCTGACATCCACCATAAATTCCCTGCTGCAGTTTCAGTCCCTCTGTGTTTCACTCTGCCCAGCACAGCCATGGAAAAGAGCACATTGCCTTGACCTTTGCAGAAGAACTCCCTGCACAGGAAGTCTGCTAGGTTCGTATCTACACCAGTGTCTGAGGTAACAAAGCAGCACTGGATCTCAAAGTTTTTTAGACTCACCTGGGAAATAGCTGCAGGCTGCTGCCTTGATGTCCACATAGCACAGAAGGATGAGGCCAGAGAAACACCTTGCAGGTTGATCTCAAGACTCTAAATGTGGCCTGGTTGGGTTGCAGATGTTGATGGCAGAGTATATTTATTCATTTCACTGTTTTGCTTATTTATCAGATCCCAGGATCATTAAATTGTGCATTACCATTTGGCATGTAGCAGATTTTAATTCCTATGGCTGGTTTATGCCCTCTGCAGGTATTAGCCTAAATGCATTTCCTGACAAGTGATGGATGCTCTGAAAAGCTGTGGCAACATATTTATTGATCAGAGCTCTCTGTAACCCCAGCTCACTAATGCAGGCTCTTGCAGAGCCAGGAACTATTGTCTCCTCAGACTGTTTCATTAACTCAGATGTGAGGGTTTGGACTTTCCTACCACAGAATATGGAGTAAATCTTAAGCGGTGTCAGCTCTGACAACAGCTCTGTCTCACTAAGTAGATCTGGCCTGTGCTTGGCAAAGGGACCTCTAAAGATTATTTAGGAATAGAGAAGCCCTTCAGGACATTATAAAGGATGGGGAGAAATCACAGACCTGTGAGGGACAACCACGGAGCTCTGAGGTGTATTTGGGTTTGGAGGATGCCTCTGGCAGTTGCCTGTCTTGCAGATATGTCTGATCTGACTCTGCACTTACTCCAGCTGCTGCAGTGGCTGGGGCCACAACATCTGGGTGCTGCTGCAATTTCTCTCTAGTTTGCTAGTGAAGTGCCATCTCAAGACTCCCTGCAGGTTGTTCAGTGTAGAGTGGCTTTGGTGCTGTAGGAAATGGGACGCATGTGCTGCTGGCAGGGCTGTGCTCTGAAAACTCTACTAGGAAAAATTCTGCTTAGAAGGCTCTGGTGTTTTTGTTTCCTAGGGAAAAGTTTCTGCTAATGTTTGAAGAGAAGGTTGTATCCTGAGTTACCTAGTTCATTTCAAGAAGATGTACATTAATGATGATGGGGTTAGGAAACTAAGGGCTACTACAGCAATAAGAGTTGAGGAGTAGTTAAGCTAGGCAGGAAAAAAAAACCCCACAATTCAATCTGCAAGTGAGTTATGGAGGACTCACAGGTCACCTGAGTGATGGTGATAAGGCTGCAGTGTGCCTCTTGTCTGCCCACATGTATGGCAAAGTGTGTTACTGAAACCCTTTCTATCTCTGTAGTTGCAAAGCACTGCTCCTGCCTGCATTTTCCAAACTCAGCCTGAATGTGTCTAACATCCTCAGGGACAAAAGACCACAAGCCTTGAAAATATCCACATACATTTGGGAGAGAATAAGGTAGACAAATGCAGGGCATCGTGCCCCACCCAGTGGCCCAACAGAGCTGGGGTTTCTTTAGATCAAATGACCTTGTAAACAGATCATGCCCAGAGCTAACGACCCTGGCACCACTGTCCTCGGTGGTCTGCAAATATCACCCCATTTGAAATCTGGGAATTGTTTCATCCCTGGAGCAAGGCAGGCACCTTCTCCACACCTCTGCATTGCAAGATGCATGAAGACACGCTGCTTTGAGCTGGCTGATGCTAATGGCCCTCCCTTTGCTCTGTGCTGTACTCCAGTGATAGGAGTGGGTCTTTATGCTCTAGAAACAAAAGACAGTGATACAAGTGGCTGTTACAGTGGACAGACTGTTTCTTTTGCTTCCCCAGACACATTCTTAGACTCCCTTCCCTGAAACGGCATCTTGGGTCCAGCCATCCCACTGTGCTCTCCTGGGCATCATGCCACAGCATCCGAAAACCTCAGGCCAGCACAGTCATCTCCCCTCCTTTGAGAGCAGCAGGGTGGGTGGTATTGCCTGGGGGCTTATTGCAGCCCAGGACCTTGCAGAATGAAGTGACACGTGTGTGCTACCCAACAGAGGCTTTGCAGGGCCACAGCTGTGGGAACTGAGCAGATGGAGGGGAAGCTGCAAAGCCCACAGCTGTGAGGAAAAAGGTGAGCAGTTGTGAAGAACTGGTTGAAGAGTGATGTGGGATCCTGTGATCACCCCAGTTATCAGAGACTCCTTGCTGGTGGAGTTGTTGTTGTCTACTAGAAAAGCTACTCTCTGCTTGTGTTGGAAAGAAGCAACAGCTCACGTGCTGCAAACATTTCTGGATATCATTCTTTGCATCTTCTCCTGTGGTTTGTATGTCTTGAATAGTAAGAATAGAAGAGGCTGTCAGGAGAGAGAAATACAGTCCCAGCATGACACTGGAACACTCCACAAGCCTTCCCAGCTGTGACCTCTGTGGCTGGCACTGGCTACAGCTTTGCCAGTCCTCATTATCTGGGCATGGGTTATTTGGTGTGCCTCAGAGCAGGACATTGGCTTGACTCCTCTGACCTCTCATCCACATGGCCTCTACTGTGGAGCTGAAACTGCATCCTGAGGCCAGAAAGGCAGAAGGCTGTGCCTTTGCAGAAGGACAAACTGGACACCAACATCTTGCTCATATCTATGCTCACAGCTGTCCAGCATGAGTGTTTCTGGGCCTGAATAGAGCACCAGTGTGGCAAGTCCACGACCTACCAAGCTCTGTGGTGAAACTGGAAAAGATTCCCCACAGTGCTATGCAATCTTCGCCAAACACTGGAGTTGTCAGGATTAGGAGGCATCAGTGGTTTTTCTCCAAGCTGCCCACTGCTTGGAGAAACACAACTTCTCATTTGCCTGCATGACACCAAGCTGTGTGGCACAGTCGACTTGCTAGAGGGCAGGGATGCCATCGAGAGGGACCTGGACAGGCTGGAGAGGTGGGCCCAGGCCAACCTCATGAAATTCAGCAAGGCCAAGTGTAAGGTCCTGCACCTGGGTAGGCACAATCCCAAGCACAAATCCAGGCTGGGTGAGGAATGGCTGGAGAGCAGCCCTGAGGAGAAGGACCTGGGGGTCTGGGTTGATGAANTGATCTCTCCTCAGCCAAAGGTTCTTGTGCCCGTTGGTAGCCACCCACTAGGTTTTAAAGCCCTCAGTTTTTCCCACTATTTGATCACTAACGTTAATGAAGAGTGCCCGGGGGACTGCAGCAGGGTAGTGAGCTGGAGGTAGAGAGCTGTTGGTGAGGGTGTCTGGCACAGGTAGGTGCAAGAGACCTTCAGGAAGAGCAGGGGCAACCTTCCTGCCATGTCATGGGCTGGGAAATGCCTGGGCAGCAGAGTAGGACAAGGATATTTTCACCTGAAACAGCACAGACAAATCTCACTTTCCCCTGCTGGAAACTGGTGCAATAACTATTTTTCATAAATATACTGGATCTTACATTAATAGAGATTACAGCTTAATGTGAGAACAATAAAGAAACTGAATGAGGTGCTGTTGCAGTACAGGAAGATCTTTATTGTTAAACAGTTTTAATAACACGTGGTGGTGTACTCCTCCTTTGGTAACTACTCCACTATTGTAAATCTGGTTTTAATGATATTATCATTTCAGCATTAAGTCTTGTTTAGAGCAGGCCTCATGGGGCTATATGCTAGCCAGAAGAATCTCTGCCCTCCATCTCTTCACAGCAAACACTGGGAAATGTCCTGATCTCCCCCTAATACTGCTCCCAGATATGTCACAGGATCACAGATCACAGGATGTCAGGGATTTGAAGGAACCTCCAGAGATCATAGAGTCCAATCCCCCTGCCACAGCAGGATCATCTATACCAGATCAGACAGGAATGCATCCATACAAGTCTTGAAAGTTTCCAGAGAAGGAGACTCCACAACCTCTCTGGGCAGCCTGTTCCAGTGCACCCAGACCCTTGGAGTAAAGAAGTTCTTCCTTATGTTGAGGTGGAACTTCCTGTGCTGTAGTTTATACTCATTGCCCCTTGTCCTATCACAGGGCACAACTGAGAAGAGTTTGTCCCCTTCCTCTTGACCCCCAGCCTTCAGATATTTATAAGCACTTCTAGATCTTCTCCAGACTAAAAAGCCCCAGGTCCCTCAGCCTTTCCTCACAGGGCAGTGCTCCAACCCCTTCATCATCTTCATAGCCCTCCACTGCACTCTTTCAAGTAGATCCCTGTGCCTCCTGAACTGGGCAACCCAAAACTGAACACAATATTCCAGGTGAGGTCTCACCAGGGCAGGTGCACTGCTATGTCCAGCACAGAAACCCCAGGGAGAAGCACCTCCCAGGCTCCACGATGGGGAGGAAAGGTCTCTGGCATTCAGTAGGAAAGCAGAAATCAGTCAGGAATAAGTCCTGGTGGGAATGGAGATGCTATCAAAGAGGAAAATTCTTGGTAATGCTAAGACTGTGTATACAGCTGGAGATGCCATTCCTTTCACACAGGCTCTCCAAACAGTTGCAAAAGCACATTTGTCAGAGAAAAAAGAAAAAGAAAAAAAAAAATCCAAACAATTGATATATGGTTTCTTTTGGAAATCATCAGAATGAAGTGGAAGCCTGCAGGTTTCCTCCTGCATCCCATTAGCAGCCATGTCCCTTTGATGCTCCTGAGAGGCTGGAGACAAACTTTGGGAGCTGCTCTGTGGCCGGTTGGGCTGCAGCACCCCGAGCTGAGCTTTAATTAACAGAAAGTGGCAACCATTCTGCTCAGCACAGCAATCTCAGACTTCAATTGCTGATTGAGGCAAGAGCCATTTCTCACCAGGTAGAGGAAATAAGGCTTGCATCAGAACATAAAAGATTGTTTTAATTAAACCTGGTATTTCTGAGCCTGCTGCTGGCTGCAGCCAAATGGAAGAGGCAGCTGGAGTTAGTCAGAAAATTCCCAGAAAAAAAAGCACTTTTAAAATTTTGTAGGTTAGAAGTGGAGCATGATAGAGCTGAAATAAGGGTTTTCCTTTATTCAGAAATGTTTTTGCCTCTTGGTCATGAAGGCTGGAGGCACCAGACTGAGTATCACAGAAATGCCTATAGTGTATCACAAAGGAGGAAGATTACTTCTGCATCTACTTCAGGGCCTGTGTGTGCCCACAGAGCTGACTGCAGCTGGAGGTGGCCTGACAAGATTATATCCCAGCACCACCCATCACTGTCTTTTGTCTGTGCATCACGGTCCTCTCTCTTCTCCATTTCACCCCTATCTTCACACTGGCCTTTGCAGGAAGGTCAGTACTGAGATGAACACTTATCTTGGCATTGCCAAAGTCTGAAAATGTTCTGCACACAATTCTGAGGCTTTTTCTGCCCAGAAGATGCATCTTGGATCTATGTCTCACTCCATCATCAGCCAGGTCTCTTTCTGGACATCTTTAGGTAATTCAGTCCTGCAGCGCAAGAGCAAAATTCAGCAGCCAACAAACCCCAAGCTCACTGAATCCCATAAAAGAGATTTAAAAAGAGACCTCAGCCTCAGCTTTCAGAAGTATTTACTAAATCTGTCATGACTTTTAAAATCCTCAGCTAGAGAAGTCACCCAGTCTGGTCACTGAACACCTTCTCCAGAGTTACAGCTCCCCAGGCAGAAGCAGTAACCCAGGCAAAAGAACATTTTAAGGTACATGTCAGTTCAGTTTTTCTCCCAAAAAAGCATGGCTGGCCCAAGAATAAAGATGGATTTAGGCTTGGGCTTCACAAAACTCTTAGTCAAGTGACAACTAGAGCCAAATAAACCCAGACAGACCTAGTGGGATAGCACAAACATCCGACAAGGAACCCATGAGGTGGACCTCACATGCTTTTCTCTAGCCACAGGCCATCTCCCACCCATGCATCCATGCAGGGTGAAGAATATATCCAGATGGCTTTTCTCAGGCGATGCTCTGTGTCAAGTGCAACTCGTTTTCTCCATATGTTTCACTATTCTTTTGACTGGCCAGGGACCTGATCTTCAGTAGCCCCATGCCTGCTCAGGGCCTGGATTGTTTGACCAGGGCACCAGACACCCTCTGGGAAAACAGGCTCCTTCTGAACCCTTCAGATGTGCTCAGGGCCTCCATCACCTCCTGGACCACAACAAGGAGCCAGCGGAAAGGCCGAAGCACAGCAGTGAGAGCGTGGGACATTCAGCAGCACCATCAGGCCACAGCATCCAAAATGGAAACTTTCCAGATTGTTTTGTGTGACTTGTTGATATTAAATCCTTGCTTTCTTGACTTAAATAAACACAATTGAGCAAAGACATAAAAAACATGTCTGTATCCACAGACAGAAATACACTTACACGCCACATATCTGGAGTTTCAAACGTTGTGCTTGCCCAGAATGCTGCTTCAGCAAAACCAAAAGTATTTGCAGAACAGTCAGTCACAAAAAAACCCAAAACAAACAAACAAACAAAAAGCCCTAACAAAACAACCCCCCAAAACACCCTGCAAACACCCACCCTCAAAAACAAACAAACAAAAACCCCACCCCCCAAAAAAACCCTCAACCAACCCCAACTTTCCCAGCTCAGGGAAAGTTTGGGGGCAAAAGCAACAATGACTACTAAAGTGAAAATGTCTGCCAAGGTATTTTAAAAATGGGGAGCTGCAGATGAATCCAAATTGGCCCATCTCAGCTTTGGAATACAGACAAACAAACAAATAAACTGAGACTGGCATGGAACTACTTGAAATGATCAAATTAATCTACATCAGTTGCCTTCCTCTCTCCCTGGAACCACCAGCTTGTAAGAAGATTAAAAGTCTGATATTTTTTCTCTCTGTGAAGTTAGGAAATTGTCCTGAAATCTCAACTATTTCCATGGTTAGAATTTAAACATTTTCTTGCTGATTTACACTACCTCATGACACTTCTGAAATGCCTCTTTGCCAGTGGGTGACTCAGATAACTTTGCCTGGCTGAGCAGAGGAACCAAGATGTTTTTGTGTCTGTCAGCTGTCTCTGTCCCGACAGCGGCTGCAGCCGGATGATTTAAACTGCATATGCAAATCTTAATTAATTAGTAATTAGGAATGGCAGTTTGTCAGATTGCAAAACCTGGCACAGAAAGACGTAGACTCTGACCACAGTACTCTCAGAGTGCAAGCCCTCAGGCAGGCCATCGGTAAACCCTTTGTGACAGGGATGTGCCAGTAAGCTGCAAAACATCCAGATCAGTTTCAAGGAGTGGAAAACTGATGGCATTGTGTGGGAAAGTCTGCCCCAAACTGGCCTGAATAGGGGAAGAAAGGGATTGTGGGGTTGTGGGTTGTTACCTCTCTCCTCACAGCCCATGTCTGCATTTATGGCTCTCCAGTCAAATATCTTCTGGGGTGGCCTGAGGACACCAATAGTCTGCAGAGGCAGAGATAAGCCTCTCCGGAGGTCTCATTAGCCCATGTCAGAGCTCACGTCCCATCTGCGCCACTGCTAGGATTAGCTTATTCCATGCCAATAGAGGGATTTGGCTAAAGCTGAATTTTGCTTTGGATCGTTCTGGCTTGAGCCTATGAGTGTTCATGTGGATGAACACCACAAGTGGGTCTGTGGTGGTACAACGTATCAGTGGCTACCAAAACTGACAGGGGACATTTCTCACTGCCGTATCTTAACCCTGTGGGAACAACTACTCCCTTGTGCTGCTGCAGGTGCAGCTCACATCTAGGTCCAACTCACATCCATTCTGCATCCGACACTCTTTTATCAGCTTCTCCCTTTCCAACAGCCCAGCATGTGTAAGAGGCACTGGGCAGAGAAGAAGTGACAGCAGGGCAGCCAGAGCCTGGATACCCCTTGCAAAGCCACATCTGCTGGAAGCCTCCTCCAGGAATTTTTATCTCTAAGCTTGCAGCTCACATCCTGCATCCTGCTGCTGCCATTAGCCAGCCTGGCCAGATCAAATAGTTTATTTCCCATCCAGCCTGAAAAAACCCACATTTTAAACCAATTTAGTTCAGGGACTTCTACACATTTTCCAATACATTTTATAACAGGCAGACTTCTGCATTAAAGCCCACCGACCATTGCCTTTGTCTCTCCTGCAGACCCCACAAGTTACCTATGTGTCCTCAGCAGGATAACATGATGGAAAATACTGTCCTGTATTTCCCCATGAAATGTTTAAAGTGCCATGTAGGAATGAGAGCATGGTTTTGAGTCAAATAATGTGAATGTCTGTCCATGTTCACCTCCAACTTAAAGCCTTTGCCATCAAAATGTATCTAGGAGCAATGGTGAAAGCTGGACAGGGAACACTGGAGATCCTCCACAGGGCTATTACTGTGCTACTGTGATTTTAATACCCTTAGACAGGAGAAAACCCACCCTCACAGATAAAAACTGGAACCTAACATGAAAAAATGCAGCCATTATCCAACTAGACACAACTTCCCCAGCTCTGGGAAGCTCTGAGTGGAGGTAAATGCAGTAAATTTCAGTCTACTCCAACTTACCTGGGGCCAGAGCTATGTGAAGAGAAAGAATGAGATTTACTTCCTTCAGAAGAGATTTAAAGCTCTTTATATCTGGACACACAGGTCTGTGCATTTCATCTCATTTCGTTAGAGTTTTAATCACCTTAATGACAGCCCTAATGTTTCAGGATGCCTCTGGATGAGGGGCTGAGATCAGAGTGTTTTACTACAAAGGAGAGGATGCCAGAAGTTAGACACCACTCTCAGGTGTCCTGGCATCCACTCTGCTCTGCACCGGCATGTTGGGAACATCTCCTGCAGAGATGGAGAAGCAGCACATGCTGTGAATTGTCCTCTCAGCTCCCTTCTGCTACATTTTCTGCTCTGGCTCTATACATCAAGTGGGACATTGCAGAAGGTTACTCTGGGGGTTCAGACCCTGAGCAACACTTAAAAAAAAAAATAAAGACAGTTTAATCCAGAGCAGGGAGAGGCATAGGGGAGAAAAGAAAGTTCTCCAGCCACATAAAAAGGAACTACAAAGTGCTCTGGAATAGACAGAGCTCACATCCACTAGATAGACAAAGCCAATCACAGGCACACAGCAGGAAAAGTTTAGGTAAGACATTAGGGGATATTTTCCAATGATATGGGCAGTGTAGCACAGGAATCAGTGGCTGGGGGAAGGCAGAAGCTCTCATCATCTGTTTTAAAGAAGCAGTTAAACCCGTGCCTGGCTGGGCAGTGCTGGTCTCAGCTTGGGGCAGGACCATGGGGGTTGCTGGCTGCCTGCATAATGACTTCCACAACACTTGCTCAAAACGCACAGTGAAGAGGAAACAGCCTTGTTAGGCCTGCCTGGGTTCCCACTGCTCAGAGCAGAAAGGGAGCAGGCAATAGTGTGTCTGCAGTGGCATCCTACAGATCCTTTTAATCACACTGAAATAATCAAGCCCAGGGAGTCAAATACATTAACTACTAATTACAGGCACTGCTAATCCGACAGGCACCCTGTGTCTTCATCACCAGGCTCAGCTCGAAGGCAGGGAACCTGGCACTGTGAAGGGGATGTGACAGCCCTGAGTGTGCTGTGCTGGCCTCCCCATCTCATTGTAACACCCCTCTTCTCCCTGAGATGAGGGCACTTGCAGCCCCTATTCAAATGCGCAAATTGAAGGATGTGTTAACATTTCTGAAGTAGCCTTCCTATTGGCTCCTTCCACGACCTCGGGTAACTTTTCTCAAATCCTCTTTACAGGGAGGATAGTGCTTGGCCAGAGACTGGCACGGGGTAGGCTGAGAGTCAGAGCTGCAGTGCTCTGATCTGACACATGTCCATGTGGTGGAAATATGTGAAAAGCTTGAATCCTGCTGCCATTTCTTTTCTGCCTGCCCATTTAATCTCTGCTCACCCCCTCACATGACTCAGCGCTTCAGCAGATGTGGAACAATCTTGTAATGATGGGACAGACCTTAGTATAACCAGAAGCTCTGATGAGATGAGATGAAATGATGGAAATCATGACTCTGAGCTGTATCAAATACCTCCTAAAATTCGAAAAGCACTCTGTAAGGAGAAGCAAATCTTTGTCATTTTTCCCCCTCATGATCTTAGCCCCACACCAGCACCAGAATCATAGAATCATAGAATCATAGAATGGTAAGGTTGGAAGTGACTTCAAAGATCATTTAGTTCCAACCCCCTGCCACAGGCAGGGACATCTCCCACTAGCACAGGTCACTCAAGGCCTTGTCCAACCTGGCCTTGAAAACCTCCAGGGAGGGAGCAGCCACCACCTCCCTGGACAACCTGTTCCAGTGTCTCACCAGAGCAGGCTTCCATTTCAAACCTGACATTTCTCTGAGTAGAAAAGGGGCCAATCTGGCACATAAAACTGGGGCCACAAAACTAGGAATATGAAACCATGCAGCAAAGCTGAAACTGTGCCTGTGTGTCTCATGACTGCGATGAGACATTCAACTGCTGGGCAGCCACTGACCCCAGTTCATAGTTCACAGTCACTGCATAGACCTTGTTTCAGCTAGCATGCCTGAAACCACTTATTTAATTGCTTGATATTCATATTTTTATGAATTGCTAATTACTATGATCTTATTTGCATTTGCAATAAATAGATGCCCAAACAGCATTTAGCTCATTCTGCCACACTACTTGCCAGGCTTTTTACTGATCTGTGGTTGCGTATCTCATTTTCCAAGAGGACTTCTGTCCTTGCACTAACTCAGCACTGCAGATGAGACTTTGAGCATGGAATAAATTAAGTCATTAGCCTCAAACAATCCAGTGGCCAGAAGAGGCCATGTTTCATTCATGGATTTTTTTTTTTTCAAGCTTATGCTATCCTGGTAGCAATTGTAATCAAGAGGATGGGATACTTTGTCAGTGACCACCCTGGGGATCTCCTTGCACATGAACTAGCCTTGGACCTCATAAGCCAGAAATGTTTTGATCAAAAATTCACCCCACGTTTCTCCAGCAAAATCTTTCTGATTAAAAACCAAAACATTTTCATCAGAAAAGGAGTAACTGAAAAAAAAACAAACAACTCTACCGTTCAGGCCAGGCAGAAGGGGACTGCCTGCAGTGTGGTGATTGGTTGTGAGAAGGAATTTCTGAGCCCCACCTCTCCCTGTTTCTGTGTGAGATACACTGTCAGATCCATCGCCTCTGATGCTTTTTATCTTCTCCTGCAGGTCACATATCCCAAAATGCCAGGGGAGACCCCCTGTCAGAGGCCATTTTACAAGACCTTTTTACATTTCTTGCTAATGAAGCTCCATGGACATCCACAGCATTTCTCCTCCTTTACATTCAACTCCAAAGCAAGCTGTTTGCTAGCAGTCTGGCTAGGTCTGTGGCCAGCCAGCTCCCAGCCTGACCCCCAGCCAGGACTCCATACCAATTGCTCTACACAGGCTTTTAAGGCTCTTTCAGCTGCACTCAGCTTTGATTGTGCCTGATAAAAATGCATACGGCCAGCTTTGATAATCACTGATGATCAGGAGCTTTTAGGAGGCAAGTGACAGGGCCAGTGCTAGCTTGATGGATTTGGGTCGTTAAGAGCAGCTGTTTCCCTCCTTGACTTGCTTCTAAAGGGAAGTTGTGTTGTCTTGTTTGTTGCTTCTCTGGGAAGCTGTGTGAGGGGGTTTTGGGAGTTCCTGGCTATTGCACTCTCCTAAAATTGTGAGGGTATTAGTGGGTATGAGGAGGGAGGTCAATGTAGCCCTCCTGGTTAGCATGCATAGCAATCAATTTGAATTTTAATTTCTGCATATATCAGCTGTCAGCTCTGTTGGTGCTTGAACAGCTCTCCTGACTGAGTGAAGCACCTTCCTCATGAAAGTCCCCTATGGTGAGGACAGAGGTGCAGGCAGGGAGCAGAGGAGCTGAAGGATTAGAGGCAGCTTTCAATACAGTCTTCATGCTCTGCTTAGCTGGGTAGGTTAGAGGCACAAAGGGCTCCTCTGTAGTGTGAACATCACCTGGGCATTTGGAAATGCAGGGCTACCTGTCTCCTGCCAGCCTCCACCCTGCTTGGTGCAGCCTTGGTGGAATGCCATGCCATGTCATGTCATTTGCCTTCCCCAGGGAAGAGCTGTGGATTTCCAGAAGAGACTTCACTCCTTCAGGATACAGAAGTGACTGCAATTACCACCTTCCAATGCAGAAGAGTATAAACACATTGGTTATAAATACGCCCTTGCCCTAAAGGAACCAAGCAGCTGCCACGAATTAGTAAATTTGTTATAAACCCCTGAATCTGTTTGCAGCTCATATTGTGCTACCCTTCACCAGCCTCCTTGGGATCTTAGTGCTTTGGGAAGACTACGAAGAACCATGGGGTGATACAGTCACTGCCACTGTGGCTGTCCTGAGACTTGCAGGATCTCTTCAACTGAGCTGCTTGCCTGTCATGGTAGGCCTAAATAGGCCAAAATAGGCTTATACATGTCCTGTCTTGCCCAGATATGTTTTTCTGCTCTCCCTCCTGCTATGGGGAGAAACAACCTCAGGAAAGAGGACAAAGGACAGAGGACAGGAACCTTCTCTTCCGGTTCAATTGAGTTCAATTAATGTTATGCTTTTGCTAGTTATTTCTTAAATGTTCTAGAACCTGTATTATTCCTCTGTATAATGTTTCCATGACTCTTGCAGAAGAATCTAAGTGTTATTAAAAGAACAGTGGTGTGGGGTGTCGAGAGTTCTGAGTACCAAAATTAATAAACAATATTAATTTTGAAAATACCATCTCACGATCAATTAATTGCCCCTCCATTACACTGCCAACACCTGTGGCTGAAAGCATTGCCTTGTTCTGGGACCTGAATCTGTGTCTGCAGCCTTCCATACCCCCTCCAGTGTATGCTCCCACCCTATGGACAGAGCCAAAGACATGTGAACCTGGGAAAGCATGGTGCAAAATGGTCTCCAGGCTGTGCTGGGCTTCAAAACCTCAGGAAAAGCTGGATAAGGAAAAGTGAATCTGCATTTAGAGGCATCTCATCAGAGATGCTATGATAGCTCTCTTTGCCTATAGAGATTTGGTAGTCCTGGGTTAGAGTCAGGCTGAACTCCTTTATGCAGCACAGTAGGTATGTTTGCCATGGTAGGGGTGAACACATCTTTGAAGCAGTTCATTCTTAGGTGTTCTACTGGTCTCTGGGGATGAGCATGCAAACAAGGTGAAACATAGGTGCTATGTATCTGCCTCCTTGAGGACATCTTGTTTACCCCCCCTGCTCTGCTGGGATACCATCAGTTTAGGGTTTAATTACAAATATGAGTTTGGAAAAAAAACCCTATCTTTTTTTTTTTTTTTTAAATTAAAAAAAAAGGAAAAAAAGAAAGAAAGAAGAAGAAGAAGGGGGAGGGAAAGGAAGAGAAAATTTTCCAGAGTCATACATTAAAAACATGTTATGCTCAGCAGGCAGGTGAGCCAAGGCCACCAGGCAATTGGGGCAGCATTGTGCAGGCAGTAATTGAAAAAAGTGAGAGGCAAGCAAGCAGTTTATGTGCTGGCATAATAACTCCTGACACACACCTGCAATCACGGAGTTAAGAACTGGCAGCTGTGGCCAGAGCAGGGATGGGAATTCTGTCCTGGGGTCCCTGCTATCCCCTGGCCACTGGAACGGGGTCTGCATGCCTGGGACTGGGTAGACATCCCAGCAGCCTTGTTTCACTGTGCTCTTCTTTTAGCCCTGATGAACCTCAGATCACTCCCAAGGTTTGTTGAATGTCAATGAGTTAGTGGCAACGTTCCCTTTGTAGCCCAAATGATGGATTGCTGCAGAGTGTGAACATCAAACACTTGTTGCAGGAGGGGTGCTTTTCCCCCTTTGCAACCAGCTGCTTTTCTTTGTGGCTCCCACTTTGGGGAAAGCCTTGGCAATCCCAAGCACAAATCCAGGCTGGGTGGTGAATGGCTGGAGAGCAGCCCTGAGGAAAAGGACTTTGGGGTCTGGCTTGATGAAAAGCTCAACATGGCAGTGTGCACATGCAGCCCAGACAGCCAACCATGCGCTGGGCTGCATCAAGAGCAGTGTGGGCAGCAGGGCAAGGGAGGGGATTCTGCCCCTTTACTCTGCTCTCGTCAGACCCCATCTGGAGTACTGTGTACAGTTCTGGAGCCCCCAGCACAGGAAGGACATGGAAGTGTTGGAGCGGGTCCAGAGGAGGGCCACGAAGATGCTCAAAGGGCTGGAGCAGCTCTTCTATGAGGACAGGCTGAGAGAGCTGGGGCTCTTCATCCTGGAGAAGAGAAGGTTTCCAGGAGACCTTGTGGTAGCATTCCAGTATCTGAAGAGGGCCTACAGGAAGGCTGGGGGGGTATTTTAATGACAGGATGAGGACTAATGGGTTTAAACTGGCAGAGGTGAGATTTAAACTGGATGTTAAGAAGAAGTTCTTTCCAGTGGGGGTGGTGAGACCCTGGAACAGGTTGCCCAGGGAAGTTGTGGATGCAGCCTCCCTGGAGGGGTTCAAGGCTAGGTTAGATGAGGCCTTGAGCAACCTGTTCTAGTGGGAGGTGTCCCTGCTTATGGTGGGAGGGTGGTGGAACTAGCTGATCTTTGAGGTCCCTTCCAACCTAAATCATTCTATGATTCTATGATTCTATGATCTCTTCTTGTTCTGCTCCTCCTGACATCCCTGCTGTGTCCAGCCTCAGGCAATGCCCAGGAGAGACTTTGTGCCCACAGAAAGCCTCTGGGCTGTCCCCAGCCAGCTTGGAGTTGAGGGCATTAGCTAAGGCTTTCCCTAGGACTGACAGTCTTGGCTAGCAGCTGAACAGGTTGTGTGCAAGCACACAGCCCCTTTTCTAGGGTGTCATATATGGGAGGCACTCCTCCACTTGTGTCAGGGATTTCCTTACTGTGTGAGCTTGTGAAGTGTGATGAGGACATCCCTTATGCCTTGTGGTTCCTGCCTGGAAGGGAAGCAGATGATCTTGTTCACTGCAGTAAGGACAAGGTTTTCCCTATGGAGATGAGCCCATGCTGGCTCCTATGACTAGCTGTTCCTAGGGAAGGGCCTAGAGGAGGATCCTTTTGGTCTCTTTCTCACCTTCTAATCTCCTTCAGAAACAAGGAGTGGGTGTGTTCTGGGAGTGTTTTCCATCTTAATGCTCGAGTTGGGTCATGTCTATATGTTGGCAATCAGTATGCAGTCAAGCCCTGAGTTTGCATCAGTGAGTATCTGCAGAGCATCTGCATCAAAAGGAGTATGGCAGTTCCTCCACTTAATGGCTAGTCTGGCCCAATTCCCATCCTAGCCTAGAGCAGAGGTTATGTTTAGCCCCAGCACTGCTAGTAATCCCTTCTGTCAACTCCATTTCTACCTTCTCCCATTGCTCCCTCTAGAGTTCCTCTGTGACCATTACACAGCTCCTTCATGTTCCAACCTCTGTTTCTCTGCTAGCTTCATGTCCAGAGGGTCTACCAAGATCAGGACTCATTTGTGAGAGATGCTGTACCCGCAGAGATCATCCCTGTCCTGAGAGATTACAGCTTGATTGACAGCACATGCATTACGTAGCATGGGTGGAAACAGCGACCAGAAGAGAGGTGTTAACTTGCCCCATGTCAGACAGAGGACCCTGTGTGAGGAGCAGTCCCAACACAGATGTGGCCATGGCCCCATGTAAGGCATGTAGAGTGCTAAAACCAAGACAAACTAAGCGCAGCTGGCATAAAATCCATGCAGTACATTGAACTGTAATGATTCTGACAATAAAGCAACCCAATAAATATTATGAAATGAAAACAGCCCTCCGGGAGCATTTGCTATCGATTCCTGAGAGCTGGCATTTGTGCAGCAGATTACGTGCGAGACAGGTTCGCTCTGCCTTTTCTTCTTTCCCTTTTAAATGCAGAATGAAAAGAGCTCTCTGGAGTGCATATTGGAGGGAGACCCCCTCCCTCCTGTACTTGGGAGCTGTCAGAAAGGGAGAAAGAGAGATGAGCGAGCTGCGGAAGGCTGTGCAGCAAGTGAGAGAGGAGTGTTGGGATGCAGCTTCTGTCTTTACAAGTAGTGACAGCTCTGCCAGTGTCCCTGAGCCCAGCCTGCAGAATTAGAGAACCACCTCCACCCTCTGGATAGTCACAACCCTGTGGCTGGTTCATGGTGTGAGTCTCCTGCCTCAGCATTGGGTGAGGGGAGCTGGCAGGTGTGTGGGCCTGAGCAACAGCATCCAGGGTGGACCTCTCTACACTGGAAGAGAATTGACATGGCAAAAGAAGGATGCTTGCCATTGACAGCTTGCAAAATTATAATCCTGTCCTTCCTGCCTCTCTATACCTTACTGAAGCATAGGTGATTGTAAATGCTCCGTGACTGGCCTGGCATGTGGTCCCATTAGGTTGGTGCTGTAAAGACACGAGGGCTGATAGGCTCCAGGTCATTACTTGGCACCGCTTTGTGGAAAGCTTCACCAAGTTTCCTTCTTCTTTTCCTGCTGTGGCTTTGGGTCATGGTGTCCAAATATCTGATGCCTTGTGGGCTGAAGGTATGGGGCAGAGGACTGTGTGTCACAGAGGGTGTCCCCAGTTGTGCTCCCTGGCCAGTGCTGGCTATGTGCCTGGACTCTTGCCTGCCTCACACACACACCCATGCTCTAAAGCATGCACTCCCCTTGGTTTCACTGTTTCCTGCCTGCTGCTTGTTGAATCCTCTCCACCTGGCTCATTAACCCTGTTACTGGTGAGAGCCCTTCTACCGCGGCTTCTACAGGAGTCTGTGAGATAAGTGCGATGGACTTGCGATGGGATGATCCCTACCAGTAATTTGTAACAAAGATGGTTGAACTCACAGGATGTGAGAGAGTATAAGGGAATTCCTCATAAATGTGAGATATAAATCAGGTGGGCCAGCTGTCTTTTCTGGTATGAGTACAGTCCATTTGATGGACCTAGGTGGAGACAGGTTTTGAGGTAAAAAAGTAGTCCCTTCAGTAACACGCAGTGGATGTTCATCATCCTTGTCACAGATGTTAAAATCTTACTTGGACTGTGGGGAAAAGTGGACTATTTTATAGAAAAGAGAGGTTCAGAGTCACATGGGAACCACATCTTGCTCAGGAAGCCCCTGAGCTGAGCAATTGCTCAATTGCTGTGTCTTCAGCAAGCAGCCAGACACTGGCAGCAAACCTCAGTGCTGAGATGGGATCCTGGAGAGCACAAATTCTCCATATTCCTCCTCAGCTCTTCACCCTTCCTCTGTCTTCAGCTATCACCATTTCAGCAAAGTTTTCACTTCCGCATACTTGATCCAGGGCACCAAACTGACTGAGAGTCATTGTTTGGGCACTACTGGCATGTTTGCCATGAATAGTTCTGTATCAAAAGAAATGCATTTGAAAGGTGCTGCAGCACATCAAGAGGTGTCCTAGAGCACGTGTTGTTAAGTGCA
This sequence comes from Ramphastos sulfuratus, assembly GCA_013399055.1. Classification (NCBI taxonomy): domain Eukaryota; kingdom Metazoa; phylum Chordata; class Aves; order Piciformes; family Ramphastidae; genus Ramphastos; species Ramphastos sulfuratus. Next base: position 33,624 of record WBNM01002645.1, read on the forward strand.
TGCAGGCTGAGCTCAGCTCTCTGCAGCAGCCTCATTTTTCCAGGCAGCAGCTGATGGCGATTTACAAAATGATATCTTCAGAGCTCTGGGTTCTTTTTTTTTTAAATTTAATTTTATTATTATTATTTTGTTGTTGTTGTTATTTCATTGTTGCTGTTATTTTTCAGTTCAAAGAGCTCTCCTGTAAACAGCTTGGACAGCAGCAGCAGCAACAACAACAACAAAAAGAAAAAATAGCTATCACTCATCGGGGAGAAAGGATAAAAAAACCCCCGCCATCTATTGCAGGCATTTTGCAGACTGATGTTATGACCAGTCTCTGGGTGCATAACAAGAACGGGTCTGATTCTGCTCTCAGATTTGTACTAGAATAAATTTGACTGTCTGTGCTAGAGTCAGTAGTTATTACACCGAATCTTTATCAGTGTGAGTGATAGCTACTGAAGATTTTTTTCCAAAACACTTCTGAAAAACATCCCTGCTGGCTAAAGAGATACACTTCTTTGCTAACTGGAAATAATCATATGCATTTTGATATCAGCAGCTGCTAAATAAGTCCAGGACTGTGTATTAATGAGGGCGCTGTAAGAACTTTGGAGGACAGGCTCAGAATTCAAAATGACAGGGATGGATTGGAGTGAGTGTCTGGAATCAGGCAGACGAAATTTAGTACAGAGAGCACAGGGTGCCACATTTGGGAGGGATAAATGAATGCATGAATGCATAGACAGGGGAGCCTGGAGAGGCAGTGGGATGGCAGGAAAGGATCAAGGGGTTGAGATGGATCGCTAACTTAGCATGAGTCAATAGTGTGATGGTTTAGCAAAAAGGGCAGCTCACCTCCTGGGATGCATTAATGTTGGATGTTGGATGTGAGCCATAGAAAGCTGCAATTCTGCTTTGTCTGAGCTATGTCCAGGTCTAGGCATTGTAGCTGAGGGCACCTGCAGATGAAAAGAAAAGGAATAGCAGCGTGTTTGAACTGAAAGATGCTAAAGTGGGCCAGAAATCAATTTTCAGGGTTAGGAAATGAAAGGCATTGGTTTCTAAAGATCTCAGCCCATTTCTGAAAATGGACATTAGGCTCCTCTGAGTTTGATTCTGTGAGACAATGGCCCTCACTTTTTGCTATTTCTGTCCCTCAGACCCTTCTTCCAGGTCACTGGACCCTGCCCCAGATGGTATTCCATGTTTTGACAGGTTTCTTTTGGACATGTCTTATGATGGAGAACAAACCATTCTCACTTTCTTTTTTTGCAGGGTATCTCCATTCCCATTGGCATTTCTTGGGCTCACTCAGATGCCTGATGAGAAGTGGGCTTCTTGCCTGAAGAAGAGGGTGCCTGGCTTCGGTGTTTGTTCTTGGGGCTTTCCTTCTGTTTTATTCCCTTTAAAAATGAAGAGACTTGTAAAAGGGGCTTCTGGGCTAACATTGAGAGGTGCACTGTAAGTCTTTTGGGGAAAAAGTTAACCCAGGCAGCAGATACTATTTCTCTCCTACTACCCTTGAGACCTGTGTTCAGGATCCCAAGGACAAATAAGAATAAACCAGAAAACAGCTATTTATATATGGATGTGAAACCACTTTAGGGCTGACCCTTTCCCACTGGAAAACGACTAGGTCCTCATTACAGAAAAACCTGTGAAGTTGCTGGGAGGCTGCACAAAACAGTTCATTATCCACTGCTTGATGAGAGCAACAGGCAGACTGTTCTGCACGCCCTCTTTGCAATGTGCTGTGCATACGTGCTTCTGGGTGACATTAGCACTCAGGCGGGTGTGTGTACACCAGAGGAATACGGGAGTGCTGCTTCTGTCCCAGAGTGGCATTACAGCCTGTGGATTAAGCTTTTCTTCCAGTGATATTAGGACAGACCTACAGGAGGTCTCTTGAAATCAGAGGGGCAGATTATCTTGATAATAAAAGCAATCAGAATCTGTCCTGCCCAGGATATTCAAATGACACCATTGACTGCCTAAGCGGCAGGGATGCGCTGTCAGGCATCTGACTGGAACTGCTGTGGGCAAGGTTTTTCACAGGGTTTGTGGCAGTGTCCAGGGATCTGATCCTGCAGAAGGAGGGGGAGGACACCCCGTGCCTCTGCTCACCCTGACCCCCATAGTGTCATTGTGTGGGGTGGACATGGCAACACAGCAAAAGAGCAATATGCAACTGAATGCCTACCTTGAGAAAGGAGCAGCCTAAAAAGTTATTTGTCTCCACCATCAATGGCTAAAATGAGACAGATGAACTGTCTCCTCAGAGGGCTTAATTTCCCCTCCCTTAACCCAAGCCTGTTTCCTCAGCCCTGTACAGAGGGCACCTATGCATGCTGCTCTGCTCCAGGGTTCCAGAACTGCAGACACAGCCCCATGCCCTGTACTAGCCTTGGTACATCCTTCCTCCCCACCACTCCTTTCCCATGTCCTCACACCTCTATCACAGCTGTTCTGGACATGCTTTTGGGACAAAACTACCTTCATCTGGACACTCATGTCACACATGGCACCCTGCAGATGTTATCTCTCTGGTCCTGTCCAGAGGGTAGTCAGGACATGGACTTGTGAGCAGAAAAGTTCCTTCTCAATTTGGAGGGCTGGGAGAGCACCTGGGCAAATAAGCCTATACCCTGTGAGCCCTCTCCTAATATACCCTTGCAAGGCACCAAAGTTGCTGCCTGGCTACATGGGGTTAGAACCTGCTGAGGAGGGGCTTGAATATTTTGCTGTACTTACCACACACACACTCACCACCTGTCTCATGCATTTCTTCAAACGAGCAGAAGAGTGCACAGTGAAGCATAGTCTCCTCTGTGGCATCACCGAGGCATAGTAATCTTCCCCAGTGCTGTCTTGCAGACAGCTGCTGCTGTACACACTCTCTCTTGCCTCCATCACAACCTACCAGCTGAGCACAGCCCATGCAGCTGATGCCAACTCCTACCTGCCCACACATCCTGACTCATGGACACATTCATATGGCTGATGCTCTAGGCTGTCATTTGCCCTCCAGCATCCCTGCCCACTACATGACTGCCATTAGAAATTGCTGCTTGGTCCTTTATCAGCAAGGAAATCAGAATTAACTAGGACCAACAGCTACCCTCTTGGAAAACAAGAGGGCTGAGCAACCCCAGGGGCTGCATTCAGCCAAGTCTCCGAAGGACCAGGGTGTCAGTTTCACAGCTGAAATGAGAGCTTCCACAGACCTGTGTTTCATTATGTTTCATAGGGCACATGTACAGGGGTATCAAAGGCCTGTCTGGAAGCAAAGTGCAAAGAAGAGATAAGTCCCTTGATGTTTACCAGTGGAGAGATGCAGATCTTGCTCCTTTGCTGTGAAAAATAGACCTGGTGAATGCATACAGTTTGGACTCCTCAGGGAGAGCAGCCTCCGAGGGGCAGGCTCTGATCTCGAGGATGCATAGCTGGCATGGCACCTTGAGGACATCTTGTGAAAGAGACAGTAAGCAGCTTTGTCCAGCCTCTCTGCTCCAAAAGGCCAGCTGGAGTTGCAACAGGTCAGTGCCACTGATTTCTACAGCTACCCTCCCAGGACCCAAGGATTGCTGATGTGGTGGTCCCCTGAACTGGTTTTCTCAATGCACCTTATCCCCACCTTGCAGCAGCCTTGCATTGTCTCCTCTCCTCTCTGCTCTGCCAAAACCCTTTAGCACCCTTGTCTTCTTGCAGTTCCCCATCCCTCATGATCCTGGCCACAGTTGCCAAATTGGGGATGGCAGAGCATCAGACACAGTGTGCTGCAGGGGAGGTAGCCCTGCCACCAGGTGAAGTGTAAATGGGGGTTTGAGCTATCTGATTCTTGCTGTTTTCTTTTGTCCCCTGTTCTTCTCACCACAAAGGGGCCCTTGACCTTGCCACTCTGTTATTTATGAACTGCTGCCTTTGATTTTACCAGGGCTCCACACCCAGCTTTGCCTACACAGAGCTTTCTAGGACCACGTGTATTTGTGGTTTGAGCTCTCTTGCTTTATGCCTCCGAAACAAAAAAAAACCAACAAACCCCACAAACAAACAACAATGATGACAACAAAAACAACCCAAGAACAAACCCAAAACAAAACAATAAAAAAAAAACCCAACCCACAAAACAACCAACCAACCAAACAAACAAAAAAACCCCAAACAAACAAACTTGAGATATGCTGCAATGAATTCCTCAAAAGAAAGGAGGGGAAGCACTGCCCAGGGAGGGCAGATCACCTAGCTCATGAACCAGCTGCCTCCTGTGCACTACTCACCAGTGCTATCACACTGTGCCCAGGGACCTGCTGTTTTTTAGACAGATGAAACTAAAGGGAGGAAAATTAGCATGGGAAGGGAGCCTGGTGTAGGACAAGACATTGAAATTGGATCTCCTGTTCCAAGCTTAGGATGTTCCTCTTGACCCTGGGTGGCCAGTGCACAGTGCATCATAACCTGCCTCCTATGGGTGAGCCCAGGCATGATGTGAGGCCAGGATAAATTCCTTGTGGGAGGAAAGGTTGCAGAATCTACTGGGGATATCATGTATAAGCCAGGGCTCTGAAGGAATGGTGTCAGCAGTCCCCAGCTAGGACCAGGACAGGGAAACCTATCAGGCTGAGGAAGGAGGAAACAATGTGGTGCTGATCACCTCCAGCATGCCAGAGGTAGGTATTCCCTCTCTATCCCCCTTTTTTGGGGGGTAACTGAGTTCCAGGGGCCTTGGTGCTGTACTTCAGCTACTCATTCCTGGCAGGGTGTCGTGCTGTGTGCTGCCCACTCATGTGCCTGCCATGCCTTTTTCAAAGGTTTCATGTGTCTATAAGACAGATGTTCTCCAGCAGAAGGAAGAGATTCAAAATGGCTTATCTCTGCTTCTAGACAAGTGAAGCAGCTCTGATGCACTTTGGGCATTGTTTTTCCCAGTGGCAAGCAGAGGAAGTGGATTCAGGATGTCTGTATTCCCAGCTGAGATGCAACAGCACTGCCAAGAAAGGGGGCTGGGGAACTGCAAAAAGATGTCTCCAAAGTCCATCAGTACCATCTCAGAAGGGACATTGCTGAGACCTGACATAGGTGGTCCTCAGCCTGAACACTTGCAGGTGCAGCTCAGCTGTACAAGAGCTCTGGGTCTGGCCTGATCCCGGTCCCAGAGGTCATTTCCTGCCAGGAAAAAACAAAGTTCTCCAATCCGATCTCTCATTTGGCTGCAGGTGCTTCTAGGGTAAAGTAGAGGAGTTTGTGGGGCAGTTGCAATAGCCCAGGAGGTTCAGGCAATGGGAGACAGGCAGGGCAGGAAGGGAGGGGAAAGGAATGAGGGAGAAGAGTGAGCACGCTGGAGTGGGGAGAGAATGCCAAGGGAGTGCTGATAAATGGAAAAGGCAATTAAGACGCAAAGAAAGAAGAAAGCGAGACCTGAAAGGTAACTGAGTAGAAAATTAAAATTATTCAGCTACAGAAAATAGTTCTAATGGCTTCAACGTGATGTGGTCCTTGGCAGATCAGCACAAACAGCACATGAGGGAGAGTTTTCTTAAAGAGATCCCCAAGTTTTCCATGGTCTCTATAAGCCATCTTCCTTTCTGCTTGCAAGAGAGAGACTGAAGGGAGGAGAGCCGGGGAGAAGAGAGCTCTACCAGCCAGGCACTGCTTTATAAGCTGTGATAGCATAAAGTGGAATAGAGTAACAATGTTACAAAATCCTGGGGCGGCCAGGTCCATCCCTGGGACTCTCTCTCTCTTTTTTAGAGGACTTTATCTCTGTGGTCTTCCGAAGTGAACGTGCCTGCCCCAAACCTGCATCCAAACCAGCACAGAGGCCTGAGCCACACTCAGGGAATTGTGAAGGAACAAGACCACCTAGAGGGTGGGAAAGCAAACAACCTGGCCATTCCACCCTCTTTGTCCTGCCAAAATGGGGATGTGGGGAGATGGGTTTTGTTCACCTTGGCAGAAGGTAGCTAAGGATGGACATGGGGACTGTGGCTTCTCCTATTATAGCAAATAGCACAGCATGCTGTCGCCTTACTCACTCCCTTACCAATATTTCTTGCTTAACACCTTGCTCTGTCTCTCTTCACATCCATTTGGGGTCCCCAGCTACTTGTCTCCTGCAGACATGCTGAGAATCATAGAATCATAGAATGGTAAGGTTGGAAGGGACCTCAAAGATCATCTAGTTCCAACCCCCTGCCATAGGCAGGGACACCTCCCACTAGCACAG